>NDFZ01005186.1:131995-198923 GCA_002192655.3 Mamestra configurata
CGACCCGACGCCAATGTGAACCCCTCCTACCGTTATTTGGGATCCCATAGGTGGCCTGTTCCGAGAACCATAAAAACACATGGCTTCGGACTTGTGCAGGGCCACCTCGAGACCCAATTGCCGGATCCTCTCAACGACTGTCGCAACCCCGCGTGTCATCACTTCGGCCGCCGCCTGGTGCGACCCCCCCTGCGCCAAGACTAGCGTGTCGTCAGCGTAGCAGACTACGTTGACGCCCCTAGGGAGGACAATTAGATACCTACCTACATAATTTTGTTTTTCCTGGGAATCAAAAGGGTTTAGCAAAAGTCAACAATGGCAAGTTTTCCGTTTACCAAACTGGTAAATATGATTTAATAATTGCATTATTTCAGATAATCCAATTCATATAGGTACGGGCAACTTTTGAGTAGTCATAGAGCCCAAGTTTTGAGTCAGACAGCCAATAAGACAGTTGAAATCCCTTGCACGTTTCAAAGCGTAGATTTCCATCCAACTAGTTCATGCGAAAATCTGAGCAAAAGAAAAGCTTCACAAGACTGTAATAAAACTCACAGAGTACGAAATAGTCAACAAACGGCCGCTTTCACCATTTTTATAAGTTTATCGCACACGATAATATTTTGCGTCACATTATTCAATAGTCTAGGAGTTTTCGCACGATTCTTTGCGATTGATAAGTGGAATCGATTCTCGAGTTGTGCCATTCGCGATTACATTAGTGGTTAATTGAAACGTCTCAATTAAATATAAGGTTTATAGTGTTTGTATATTATAGTTCCGTGATGAAATAGTGCATTTATTAATGTGTAATTTATGTTAATAATAGACGGTGTTTCTTAAGTGTTTTCCTGTGATTAAACGAGCTGCTTAAACGCCAGTTTGCGGATATTTATGAGATAATAATAAGATCTTTATACCAAGAAATTCAGTAAGTCTAAACAATTCTAGTATTTAAGGAGCGTTCGCACTCACGTAGCACGGTAGCAGTCAAACTGTCAGAATCACGGGCCTGCAGACGGCGAGCTTTGGGTGGCTCGCTGTCTGATTACAACCAGGCCCGGGTCGAATGCGCGTTGTGTTCCACGTGCGCCTCTAAGGCTACAGTCTGCTAGGGTTTGTTCGAAAGAGTCACCGCGACCCTGGAACGCAAAGGGTTTTTATAGGAACACGGATGGGTTTTAGTCAGTAATGTCTGACACGACTTTTCGCCGGAAAAAAAACGGTCAATATCACAAAATGGCGGAAATTAGTTCCCGCCATTTTGACAAGTTTTTGTCATGCATTGTCAATGAGATGATGTTGCTTTTAAAGTAAGAGAATTGCCCTTCCCCTTCCGAGGGAGACGAATGTTTTTGACGTAAAGTAAAATTTTACCATAACTGTAATCCTCGTTTCGCACATAAAATTTATTTGAATTGGATACTATATTCAACTTTTTGTTTTATACAAATTGTTTATTATTTATTATTATTACTTACTATACCTACGTCAAAAAATTCGTGCTCTGATACCATTAAAGTTTGAGTTGTAGATATCTACCTACTCAAGACATAGTATCAAAAACAGCATTTCAAGTAAAATTAAGAAAGAAAAATTGCCCCAAAGCTGTGGAAATCAGGTGAATATGAGGGGAATGTTAGTAAAGTGTTAGGGTGTGGGGGTGCGAGGCGTGAGGAAACTGTTCCTCCCTTGTTTAGTATCGGTTTTAGGGTGCGTCTTGCAGCAACCGTCTTCTGAACTAACTAACGTAGGTATGATAAATGTAAACGATTTTTGAAACGTGCATATGTTATGGCCGGGGTCATCATTTTTTTAGTAAATTGAATGAAAGTAAAATAAATAACAAAAGTAATGGAAAAAAGTTTTTTTGAAAAATACCTAAGAAGCGGGCAGATGAGAGATAGCAATTTTTTTTTAGCGGAATCATTTCTAAGTTTTAGAGAACATTAAGATTTAAAATTTAAATGTTAACAGTGTTTTAGCTGCGCACCTAAACGCAACAATACAATAAAATTATAAAATATCTTAGCTAAAATATGGCATCGAAAAATCTTCCGCATCGCTATCGGCTAGTATAAACAGTTTCTTTGTTTCAAAAAAAGCGTTATTGTAATAAAATCGTCATCCGTAAAAATAATCCTACAAAATAATGCACAGGCAGCAATACCACGAACCCACGAATATTCGGGACGAATGCGAACCACTGCGAATCGCACCGAATAACTGCGAATCATTGAGAATCGTAGCGAAACGTTGCGAATCGCTTTGTCTCGTTGTGTCGTGTCGTCGCCGTGTTTCCAGTCGCCGCTTTGTTTCAGTTTCACCTCACAGGGCTGCCACAAGCGAGGTTATTTGGTAATTTTTTATGTTCTTTTTTTTATTTACACTGGCAACACTGTTGAATGTTGTACGACAGCTTTTTAATAAATTGTACATTGGAAGTGAGAGTTCAATTGCTTTCTTTTGTAAAGTTTAGATACCTCTTTGATTTACAGAAGTGGCACGATAGTAACATTATGCGACTATCCAAAACGAAATGGATCTACACAAAATATTTATCTGTAAATTAATTGCGATGTTTTTTCCACTAATTAAGTTAATAGATAATTAGTGTACTAGTTTAATTAATAAACTATTTGGTCACAAATAAACAAGATTAGTACATTATTAATTATCCGTCTGATCACTGATGATATCGCTCGCCTCGATCTCATTGTGATACTGAGTAAACGACTGATTACTCGGAATGATTAAATTAATAAAAAAAAAAAAGTAAATTAATACAGTTGGCGTAATTCGAATTACCTTTTAACTTAAGTAGATACGTGATGCAACCGTTTTACAAGGAACGGGGTTTTTTTAAATAATTTAGATAGCAGCTTATTTCTTTTGTTAAACTGATTCCAAAAAGTAGAGTAAAATTGTAACATAATCAACCTGTAGCTGGATCAAAAGAAAGAAAAATAACTTACCCTTCCTTCCATTTATGAACGTAAACAAAAAAAACAAATAAATGATTCTCGACAACCCTGATATGTGATTCCAATAAAAATCAATCAGCGCTTACCGATCAGTTGATCCCGTGTTTCAGTGTGCGTGTGGGGTGCGGGTGTACCCCAGCGGAGGTGGGGTGGGAGGGGGACCCCCGTGCGAGATAGAGCACGAACCGTTTATTGGGCTGTTAGTGTATCGTTTAATTCATTTTGTGGCTACTGTTGATGTACCCGTGTTTATTAGAGTTTTGTGAGCTCAATGGGATCAGGAATGGAGTGTTCTGTTACTGTATCGAGGTGGAAATTGTCTATTGTCGCAATTGGTTGTTCTGCTCTTGTATGTTTAGTAGCTGTACTGGGAAGTGTGAAGCAGATTGCACGAGGTCACACATCTTATGCTAATAACTGCTCAAATAAAAACATAACAACAAGCCGTTATAAAAAAAGATGTGTCATTACATTACAAAGTGTTGATTAAAAACAAATGTCGTTTCAGTACCGTCAGATATAAACTCATTCAATCATCACAAGATAAAAATACCAATACATCATCCACTTAACTCCCAGCGTCCAGAACTCCCGCTTAATTCATTTCAATCAAACACTCAATAATCCGACTGTGTTTGTTGCAGGAAACGTACGACAACATCAAGCCGACATCAAAGTGAGCATCAAACGACACGCCGCCCACACCGGCATCAAAACACTAACACAATCATAAAAACAAACATGTATTATTTCCGTACATATTGAAAGCTTAACACATGAGTGACGACACTAAAGAAGAAGAAATGCAAACTGTAGTATCTTCATACACACCACACCAGGAAGATAACACCCTCATAGATGTGCAGAACTTCACCAACGATACTAATTTCTTCCAATGCGCCGACGACAGGTTCAGTCCAAACGAAAAAATCAACGTAGAAGATGATAAAGAAGACTTAGTAATAGATGAATCTAGAGACGCTTCCGATCTTAATGTAGACAGCTTTGAAAGCAAAGATGAAGAAATCAAAGCAACGGAAGAGAAAAGAGACACAGAAGTGTCCGAACCATCATGGCACCCACATGTTTACGGCAAACCACCGAAAAAGCCAACACCGCACACAATAGATTATATTTTAGGCCTTTCAAATGTAGATAAAACTAGCGAAACTAAAAAATCAACTGTGAGTCAACTGATGAATGTGAAAATAAATTTCGATGTGAAAAAACCTTTCGGTTACCAAGAGAAGAGTGTGCAGGTTTCGGAAAGTGATAGGAACTTAATAAGTGTTCATAAGAATAAATTGCAAGAACAGTTGCTGCAGAAAAATGTAAGAACTAGTGACAGTGAGTTTGATAAAGTGCTTTATTATAAATGTGAGGAGCAGCCTCTGAACCTGTCTGTGCCAAAGTCTAAGGATGCTACGGGGTGGGCGGACGATGAAAGAATCGGGAAAGGTGAGCTGCCTTTTATTTATAGTTCTCATTTCGTAGTACTACACTATAAAATCGTTTTCATTGAATTGGTTCTACATTCGAATGTCTTGTTGTCTTTCTAAATTGAGTTCTAGTGCTCGATTTAATATTCTCTGAATGGTTTTACGGAATAAAATCTTTTTATTGTTCTCTACGTGTTGAATATGTTTCGTAGTCAACTGTTTTAAACTTTACTTTATTTTTTACTGTGTTATGTTGCTTTCAGCCCCTCCAATTAAATGCAATGAAAACGCAATTTGAATACACCGCAGTAATGTTTGAATTAGGGGCTTTAGGGGTGGCCCGTCGGCGTTTAAATTCACGGCCTAATTGAATTGGAACTAATAAAACTGTTGACTCATTGTGAAATCTCCTTCTGACGACCTTATTTTTAAGTCGTTAATTTTGTTTAGTGTCTCTATTAGCATGAATTATACCTTTTACTTTTAAATTTTGGCATACTTTAACTTCAAGAATTTCCTGTCTATTTCTTGAGTGAAATTTTTCATGCTACTCTCGCAATACAAGTTACTTAATTCACTTTCTTAATCGACTCTTCACCGCTCACTCCGTCCAGTCAATCATTGTTCAACAATTAAGTCAATTATAAACCATCCTGACCCAATAACTTCTAAGCAAGAACTAAACTCATTCTCTTTGAACTTAGTAACAGCTAAACTTCTCTGTAACCGGTCACTAAAGCGATCCATTAGGATACCACACACGGTGCCAAATAAACACAGTATAAGATTCCCCGAAGTTCACGAGGTTATATAACCCGGCCGAGTTGTAAATCACAGTCAATTAGCCGGGGTTGTTTTTTAGAATGTGCTCTCGTTTTGGGTAGGGTAATAATTTTTAGTACACGCCAATGAACACAGATGGGCGCATTGTTTCTGTAAGGGTTAGCGCACATTGCTGATTTTTTGTGGAACGATTGTTTAGTTGACTTTTACAAAAAGTTTAAACGTTTGCTTTTCCTGGGAAGAAGAAGGTCTATATCCTGCTGTGGCCATTGTCAGAGATGGTGATAGTGACGGTTGGTTTGCCGGTAAATCTGCAAAATTTTAATAGTATTTCAAATTGTAGAACTGTATCGGATGATCAAATATGTGAAGTATGTTTGTGTGAGTGGAATGTGTCGCGTCGCGGCCTCATGCATGAATGTGTGTAATTAAATTATTTGATAGGTTCCGCGAATGTGAGTATTTGTCAGGGCTGCCCGGCTGTGGGTGGCTGTATGTTTGTTTAACGTAATCACTGATTTGTTTTGGAAGGGAGGGTGATGTTGTCATTTTAATTTTAACAGTGGATGAACTGGATAAGCTTAGCATTTTCAAAGAGTACCTAGGAACCGTTAAATCGCGACTTCGGACAAGTTTGAACATAAGCGCAATATTTATCTTAGTAGGCATTAAAACTTTACTATAATTTTTATTTGCACAACCCAGCCGCCTTATGTAACAACATTTATCGCCTCTCAAGCAATGCATTAAACAGCAATAAATATTAATTAATATAATTGCAATACGTGTTAATCGGACCGTTTACCAATCTATTGCAATTTAAACAATTTCCACGAATTACAAAACCGGAGCAATATTGTTCCGTGCGCAGTTTGTTGAGGCAAGTTACATAGACGTGTGTCACCGGATTTGCAAATACCGTACCGTGTATTACATCTTAATTTAATTAAAAACTCTCGATATATTGCGAACAGTTTTTTTTTTTTTTTTTTAAATTTAATATGGGTTTGCTCTTGACTCTAGTCTAGGTCATAGATGACAGAGACAAAGTCGACGATGGAGCGAGCTTACCCAGAAGAAGCCTGTTCACTCTAATTTTGAAGAGATTTCAGACAGTTCATTTTAAGTACAATAAATCCTATTCCAATCCAGTAGTTTGCGATATATCCGTGCCTCATTGAGGAGAAATCTCACGCGATTTATTATAATAAACTTACGGTATCTTACAAAAGAATCAAGAAGTGCCTGTTTGTTAGAGCAAAATAACACCTTTTTGCATATCTAATATGTTGTGTACGAAAATTTATGACAAAAAAGTGTGTCTGACGCACGACTGGAGTTTACTCCTTAAGAACTTTTATTGTGTAGATTATGTAAAAAGAGGGTAAATGAAAGCATCTTAAATAAGCTGAGTATACTTTGTATATACACACAAACATAATCTCGAAGTGAAAGGTGCGCAAAATACGTTGCGCAAAGGAACGTAACGCCTCACTTTTAGTTAACGCTCGATTTTACTCCTAATAAAATTTTCATACCGCGGGCTAAATATGAAAATCGTTTCTTTAGGAGAAAACTCCACTCTAACAAACTCAAACTCAAACTCCAGGGTTGCGGAATTTGTTCGAAAGAGTCACCGCGGCCCCGGAATGCTAAGGGCTTTAGAAGGAACACGGGTGGGTTTTAGTCAGTAAAAGTCTGACACGCCCTTCCGCTCCACCCAGAGTGGAAGAAGTCATTTGATGATTTCCCATACTTAAAAAAAGGAGTAAACTCCAAAAAAACATTTTTTTTATATTTTTGTCTGTAGTAATTTCGATAGGACTTTCACCGGCAGATGGCTGTTTTTTAAGGAATAACAAAAGTACTTTAACTTTTGATTTGTAAAAGAATAAGGGTGTCGTGCTAAAAAATTAAAACCCAGGAAAGTACCTACTTAAACTGTGACAAAGTCGCATCGTGTGCGCTCGCTCTTAAACGTTCATCATCGTATTGTGTTTTTATCACTGGCTGCATGTTTGTTTTTTAGTTCATGCTCGCAAACTGCTGCACTTAAGTTTTATGTAAATGGTTATGGCGGACCTAAATTGATGCGTAAAAACTTCGTTTAGATTGTAGTTTTTTAATGTGAAGTTACTTTATTGACTTGGTGTGTGGTTCTATTGCAATTGATGATGACGAACATTTGATGTCGTAATCTTAAGGTTAAATGCTTTGAGATAATTAATGACAATGATGATTGTTTTAACAGTTCCGCATATATTTTGAATGGGTCATTCTTTATTTTATTTGTTGTTTGGGCCTTCAAAGAAACTTTATTCCTCTGGGGAAAAAAATATTTTTGTAAAGATAACGAACTAGAAATAAAAAATATAAACTCCTCAACATGTTTATCCCAAAACATCTTATTTCTCTTGAGAAAACTTGTAAAAAGCCTACTTTCAAGTTCAACCTTGGGCGCTATGTATACTTTAAATTTTCCAGAAAGCCAAAAGACGCAACCGAATTTTAGGAATCAACAAACTAACCCGCCTGTTCTTTATTCATCTTCCAGTCTACAATATGCCCAACATAAATACGTCCAATACTCTCAAGTACAGCTCTAGAGTACATCCCAAACGTTCACAATTTGTCAATCGGCGTCCCGATATATTCTTAGCATTCCTCCGAGCACTCGCACTCGCTCAGTATAACTAATATCGAATTGCAGTTGCATTTCTATCGTTTTAATCGAGACGAATACTTCAGCAACCCTATTTGCTCACCAAAAACTAAATCCCAAACGAATTTAAACCTTAAAATTCTAATAGAAGGAGCATATGTTATTTATCCGAGTGTGCAAATAACTTTGTAAGATGTAATTCAAACGTAGAACGTCCAAGCAATAAGCTATTGGCCGTTGCAGCTGTGTCTCTTAGGGTTGCCAACTTATTTTTAGCAAGTAAATTTATATATGGATTAATGATGGCAATACTAACGGGATTTTATTGCGTCAATCGCCAGTTTGTTGGTACTACGATTTATCTATGTTAATATGGGTTTAGGGCTGTCATTTGTCAGTGGTCAGATTAGTGGATATGAGCTGGTGGTTTTATTTTCTTGTTTTTAATGCCGGTCTGTAATGTCTAATATGATGATGCTAAGCCGAGGGATACGGCAGGATAAGATTAGAACAGGAGATGTGCAAAATCTGTGCGCAAAAATACTTTTAGCATTTAGGTAGGTAATTCAAAAGATTGAAACTTTACTTGTCAAGTTGTCTCTACCAAGCAATGCATCTTCCTAAAATACGTGATTAATTTCTTTTTATTTAATTTAACTAATATAGGTATCTCGCATCGAATTTGCCAAAAGTCGCCACAGTTCACACACCATTTTTGTTGACTAAGTATATTCCTAAGACTCAATCCATCACCATTAATATAGAACATCCCTAAATAACACTAACCCTTCCGAATTCTCGTACAGCTTTCCACGCCAGTAATACCCAATATCGCATAACATTCCTAGCCCTGATCCCAGCATTCCAACACTCAATGTAGCACTTACACCCTTCTTTTGTCTCCCGACTCTACCCTGAGTATGTCATAAATTCATCATATTACAGGAGAGTGGCAGCCCTGACGTGCCAGTTACTGGCGCGAGTCAGTAGCGAGTTGCGATAGTTCAATTTGTAGCACTCGCCGCCCCCTTGTTTAGACTAGCGCAGTTCGTTGCTGCACTGTATTAAGGGTTGGGTCATACTGCGGGATTAATGCTATGCGAATTTATTGAAGATGTTGTATTTTGGTTTAAATTATGCGAGTTGTTGTTTTTTTGGGATTCTGCTGGCAGGTTAGTTCTATTGGGTACGATTACAGCACGGACGAAACATTTTTTAGGGTTACACACACACATTTATAACTCCATGTGTCCGCGTGGGGTACAACCCCACGCCACAGAAACGTCAGATTTGTGACTGTTACTTGGCGCATTTATGAAATTTCACATTTAAAATATAATTAAATTTTCACATACGATAAGTTTTGGATGAAAAAAAAAATGGTTTTTAAAATTCGTTTCGATTCGTCGTAGCTTGAGCAATGGTCAAACAAACAACTATTAGTTAGTAACACACAATTTTTGTTCTTACCTTTTTCGATTCCTTCGTTGCCCATTTCCATAGATTTCATAAAATCCTCCCTTCTTCAAATAATATCGCTCACAAAATCTCCAGCTTCGCTCCCCCTACTCCCTTCCCTAACATGCCCATGGATAATGAAGGCACGTCAAAATAAGCGCATGCGCATCGTTTTGCGCCGCGGCTCTGCGCAAATAGAACAAAGCCGGTGATAGGCCATTACCACTCTATTTTGTCCTTTAGGACTTATTGATGTTGTTTGTGTTATTATAACATTGGTTAAGCGTGAGTTGGTTAAGTTTACTTTGAATATTTCTGAAATACATACGAGGTATAATAGAAATAGCGCGAAATTTGAAAAGGGGTTTTGTGCTCATAACCATGAACAAATTTTAATATGAAATACTTTTTTTTAAAGTTTTTTTAATTACTTATGGCCATGAAATTGCAGAAAATAAACAGTGGTTTTAAGTCCATTATTTTTATAAAAATGTGAAAATCTGTAAGTTCCGCCGCAACAGGAGAAGACGCCCCGGGCGTCGGGAGTCGCAGGGCGATCCCCGGCCACCGTAGGCGCGGGCCTGCGGACGGCGAGCGTTGGGTGGTTCGCTGTCCGATCACCACCAGGCCCGGGTCGATGGCGCGTTGTGTTTCACGCGCGCCTCAAAGAGATGTCAGCAAAGAGGACGGGGCCCGCTAGGGCCAGAGCCTGCCAGGGTTGCGGAATTTGTTCGAAAGAATCACCGCGGCCCGGGAAAGCAAAGGGCTTTAGAAGGAACACGGATGGGTTTTAGTCAGTAAGAGTCTGACACGCCCAGAGCGGAAGAAGTCATTTGATGATTTCCCATCCTTAAAAAAAAAAAAGAAAAAAAAGGGGTGACAGAATAACGCCATCAAGCAACAAGTCCTAGACATCGAATGTTTATTTTATTTAGCCGTTGTTGCCCCACTGCTGGGCAAAGACCCCGAAACCTTCCACACCTACGAATATGTCAAAGTATGATAATAAAATAGGGCGAGTCATTTTTAATATCAGCTGATACATACGGACATAAAAAAACTCATTCGCATACTTAAATTCAACAGAAGCTAATGCTAAAATTAATTTCCTAACAATTTCATCATCATCATCATCATCATATCAGCCGGAAGACGTCCACTGCTGGACATAAGCCTCCCCCGAGTGTCGCCACAACAACTGGTCCTGTGCGTCTCGCATCCATCGGCTACCCGCGACCCGCACCAGGTCATCGGTCCACCTTATGGGAGGCCGCGCCAACGCTGCGTCTTCCGGTACGCGGTCGCCACTCCAGAACTTCGCTACCCCTTCGACCATCTGTTCTGCGAGGAATGTGACCTGTCCACTGCGTCTTCAGTTTGGCGTTTGGGTCTAAACAATTTACCCACCAATAATTACCCCAAAATTGACAAAACTGACAAAAATAGTCACACCGCGTCATCTAAATTTAATTCAATTCGTTCCTGGTCCCTCGGGGGTAGGTCTCTTTAATCTTCACGGCGGTACATGCGGGTGTCGGCAGAGACATAAATCATGGCTCGCAGCTGTAGCCTGTGTAGTGGCGTTATTAGTTTAATTCGTCTGTCGCTGTGTTGAGGAACTGAAGTGTAATAAAGAGGATAGTGATTGTGAACCTAGCCTAGTAACTAAGGCTAGTTTGCATAGTTTAGGTTCTAAATATAACTCGCCTGTGCCCGCGGCTTCACTCGCGTTCATGAAGCCTATATCTGTATATCTGTCTCTAGAAACAAACAATTCACTTTCGCTTTTATAATATTAGATAGGATTCAAGAAGGAGGAATTGTAGTTAGGAACTTATTATCATCATCATATCAGCCAAAAGACGTCCACTGCTGGACATAGGCCTCCCCCAAGTGTCCTCTTAACAACCGGTTCTGTGCGCCTCGCATCCATCGGCTACTCGCGACCCTCACCAGGTCATCGGTCCATCTTCTGGGAGGCCTTATAACGCTGCCTGCGTCTTCCGGTAGGAGGTTATATGATACTGTAATATTAGAAGGCGTAGAAAACCCGTCATCTATCGATCGATCGTTAGTTATTAGAAACGAATAATTAACCTTATATTCTGTTACTTAACGTTATGTAACACAGCATTTGGAAAATCATAAGTCCATCACTAAATATTTTTTAGTTAGCCTCATAAAACGTGTGAACATAAAATAAAAACGATATTATCATTCATTGATAAATGATAGCTATTTATTTTGTGAATTGGTTATAAATAGCACTTTAAACACTTCAATTTTCGTCAATTTAAACTAGATCAGGCATTATTTTTAGTGTTGCCTAAAATCTCAAATCGTTATGAGATTTCATCAATCGTGTTTCTAATACCTTGTGCTTAGGTTTGTATGAAGTTAACTTAGACGAGACTTGAAGTTAGTAAGTTAAGGACAAGTTAGAAGGTTCATGGTTGCGGCGCGAGCCGATTTCCAGTCTTCGATGAGTTTCTAACTTCATTGTTTTACGATTTAGGCTGGGCGACATGTGATAGGGATAGTATCTGCTAAGTTATTTGAAAGAGATTTTCTGTGACCAAAATTACATTATTTTCACCCTTTTCAGGGCTGTAGACCAAAATTCAAGAAAAGTAAGACTAGGCTAGAAAAGTAATACCAATTGAAATTACAGTTCTTTAGGGTGTTGCAGAATTTGTTCGAAAGAGTCACCGCGGCCCTAGATCCCAAAGGGCTTTAGAAGGAACACGGATGGGTTTTAGTCAGTAAGAGTCTGATACGCCCTGAGTCATTTGAGGATTTACCATACTTAAAAAAAAAAAAGTTTACTGTATGTCCGAGTCACACGTCTGTTTGTCCGTCTGTCACAGTCAATGTTTTCCAATATCTTTAGTTATTTAAGTTTCTATAAAGCAGCTAAAATAATGTATTATATCGAGTCTACTTTAATGATTTCGTCCACACAATATCTGATCCAACGAACACATCAATTTCTACTGATAATGACATAATTCTGATGTAAATGTCTACCTATTTATCACACTGTCTCCATACAAATTGGACGATGAATGGACAAGAAAGTGTGTCTAACACGGTCCATTCTGCACACAAGTCAACATAAATAGAGTCCTATTTTCGCAATATACTACTAACATATCATATAGCCCACATAATTATACTTTAAACATTTCATCACATAACCACCGGTTAATAAAACGCTCAACAAAGTCGTCCCGACACAAATAGCCGACATTATTAATCGGTAATAATCTTTGCAAAGATCACTGCACTATCTAGTCTGAAAACCCATAGTATTATTTTGATCTATGTATAGTCCACACATTAAAGGAAATTAAACTCAGTGACTTAAGCACCAAGCTTGTGTTTCAATAGTCACCGCCCCTTCAAAGTGATGAGCCGTAATGATATTAATAAATATCGTTATCCAATAACGGTTAATCGATATAAAATGATCGTTAAATTGAATCGATAAATTGAGTAGCGGTTGTTTCGCAAGTGCGGCGCCTAATCGATTATGGGGACTTAATGGAGGTTTGTGCTCGAAATTAGGTATTCTGATAGTATTGCGAACGTGTCAGTGTGATTGGCTTGATGGAGAGATGCTGTAATCTAATTTAACACTTGTTAATAAGTCGTTTATGCTGATTGTTCTGCTCTGAAATAGTGTAACTTGTTTGTTCTTAGTCCGCCTTATGAAAAAAATTATGAGACCCATGGAAATACTCTATATACACTATAGGAAGCAAAGTGGTTAACTGTAAAGTCTATGGTCTATGGTCTTTGCTGCAAAAGTTTTTCTTACTAGTCAAAAGCTCAAAAACGATGGGAATTATAGAGCTTCTTGTAATTGAACTTTTATGAGTTACCGATTCTTCTGCTTACTCATCATCATCGACAGCTCGACTAGGTCCACTATTGGGCATAGGCCTCACTTGTCTTGTACCAATTCCCACGCTTCTTGCCAATCTCCCCTGATGGCAATAATGACTACTAAATACAATGTGTAAAATATTGGTCGCAAAACTTATTATGGGGCCATGCCTGAAATGGCAAACAAATCAGCTGTTCTCGAGTCATGAAAACATTAATCTATGGGGCGGTTGTTTTTTTCGCAATTTCAGGGGTGTTATAAAATTTTAAAACACAGTTCTGTTATTTTCCGATCGTTAAGAATATTTTCACTTCCCATCAATGGCGTTTAGGTCTTTCTTTCAATGACAATAGGATATTTTACTGAGAAAATTAATGAGTCCGTCAGATAGATTACCACAAAATATTGAACACTACAGATTGACGTCACGCGTGTTTACAACGCACAGTGCGTTGAAAACACGCGACACGTCACTACGATGGTACATTTTTTACCAGCGAAGTGACGTCACGCGTGTAATACAAGTACTGTATCGTCTTTTTTTTTTGTTTACGTAAAAAATAAAAAAAACGTGTTCAATATTTTTTGGAAATCTATCTGACGGACTAATTAATTACCATATTATAAAACAAGAAACAAAGGAACCTTACGACCATCTCCTCTCAAGCCCCGGCATTCTGCCAGCTCCCAAATCTCAATCAAAACACCGAAGTCCCACGGGTGACATAACCAACCACAACTCATTGTACCATAAATTAACTTCAAACTTCAAAAGATCACTTCCACTTTACAGTTTGTTTAATTTATGCGCCTATTCCCGGCTATAAGTGGCCTATTATCGGGCGGTCCCGCTAGGATCGGTTAAGTGGCGGTTTTGATGGTGGTGGGCGGTATGGCTGGTTTCCTGTGCGTCCATGGTGATGAGGAATGTTTTTTGGAAGGCACGGGTTTGACCACTATCTCATCTGTTGGTAAGCGATGATGTGGTCGAAGATGGAGCACGCTTGCTTAGAAGTAGGTAACCTATTCCCTCTTGACTTAAAGACTCCCAGGGTGTAGCTATCAGGAAACACAGACTCTGGCAGGGAATTCCACTCCTTAGCTGTACGCACAATGAATGTGTTTCCAAAACATTTTGTGCGTGTGGGTGGGATGTCCACCATGTACCAGTGGCGCATCGCCGTACGTCTTGTGGTCCGATGATGGATAGGGCTTGGTGGAATTAAACTATGCAACTCCATCGCACACTCACCAAAATGCAACCGATACAAAACCGACAAACTAGCAACTCGGCGTCGATGCTCAAGACTTTGGAGCTTCGACTCGACGAGCCTATCATGGCCGATGAAATTTTCATGAAAATTTACTTTTCATTGTGTATGAAGCGTACTTTCCCAGTAAAAGGTACATTAATTGCTGTACAGGTGGCATTCAGTAAGCCCCCAAAGTGCCGATGTAGGCACCTGGAGCTGCAATGTGTGGCTCATCATTATGTACGCTATGGAGGTCAGTTAGGCAAACGAACAATGTGAAAGAGGTGTTTTACATACAAATATGTAAATACAGAACGATCGAACGCCATGTGTCAAAACTCAAACTCACAGTATTTATTACAATTATTCAACCATTTCCATTGTTAATGTCAGTCAGTCAAAGAGGGGAAGCTATTTGCACGTTCCAAAGCGTAGATCTCTACGGAGAAGAACGTGCAAGAAACTCCACGGACACTCTTTTAAATCAATAAATTGATACAAAGTTGTGGTTACATTGTTCTTGTTGAAATTGAGAACAATGTAGAAAGACGTGCACGATAAAAGCGTCCTGAATACAAAATAAACAATTCGAAGCACAAATAAACAATTAAAATAAATCGTACCAGTTGAGAAAAGCCCAGTCCCAGCTGACAGAGCCAGTGTTTACATCATCATCGTCATCATCAGAAGGCTCACGCAAACAGGTGGACAATGCAAAAAACAAAATCGATACGACAGTAGTTTTCCTAGAATTTGTTCTATAACTGTTCTACTCGTAGAACGATTTCTATAATATCGTCGTCGTTATTTTTCAGTAGCAAAGCACTTATATTTTACCTTTAACACCAACCAATATTTCCCCGAAACTACCCAAAGGAAATGTCGAAACCCTTCCATTAAAAGTTCCATATTAACTTCAATCAGTGAGAATACGCGGAAAAGTTAATTTATTCGTATGTAAACACTCGGCAGTGAATCATGGCGGGCACGTAGACTTGTGAGTGATTTAGTGCCTCCTACTGTTGAGCTGGTGGGGTTAAACAGCTGGTGGAGCTTACACCTTAATGATCTGGGTTTCGCGTATTTAGAGCCGATATCCGCATTAGTCATTATTGAAAAGATTGCCCGTCTTTTGTGAGAGTCACCACGTTTGTATGTTTATGAAGTTCGCATTCCATATCAGTCGGATTATGGATGGCAAAAAAGAAGGTGGAGAGTGGACTACAACTTGGTTATCATGGTGACTACTAGAGATGGGCTGACTATCGTCTTTGGCGACTATTTGACTTTAAGTGGTGGTTCAATCTTGACTTAAAGACCCCCAGGTCTTTAGCTGTATGTGCAATGAAAGTATTCGTTAAACGTTATTTTCTTTGATACTGATTGAACGTAATTGTCAGAAGTCCAAAATGTGTGTGATTGACCACTTTTATATTTCGGTATTGCATATTAATCCCAAACATTTAGGACTTTTGACGGACGTCCTTGCTGAAAGAAGCCACTTTAGACAATAAAACTAAAGTCCAAAGTCACAATAGAAAAACAACTTCTAACTCGAAAATTCAGGTGAGATCATTCAACATAAGACAACTAACAGCCCCATGGTTCTCTCTCTAATTAATTTACTGTCTATAAACCCTTCACAAATAAACTCCCGTCTTCAACGTTACAAGAAAGTCAATCACCATTCACCTAATTTCACAAACCCATCCATTAATCCCCAGGTGTGGCATATCCTGCTCCTCAATAACACAGATTTACGCTTTCCCGTCCGACTGACAGACAAACAGACATGTTTTATGACGCGGTTCTTTCGCCATGTTTATATTGTTTATGGACGCCGTTCTTTATTTGATTTTGGAGCAGTTTTATTGAGAGTTCCGCAAGATGTTCTTTTTCACGTGGTTTTTGAGTGTTTACTCTTTTGGACGGGATTGAGAGGTTTTCCGGAGGACTTTATCACACTGCTGCATTAAAGGTACATTAGGGTGTTACCAAAGCAATCGTTCGATCGTCGATCAATGGTAGAATTGATTAGTCATCCGAAGAAAGAAGTAGAAACTCTTCTTTCTTCGATTAGCCAAAGCTACCACACCAGTTGATCAACGTCGATCAATGGCATTGATCGGCGGTCGTTCAATTGTTTATCGCCCGTTATCCCTCGATCAGCCAATGCTACTACACCAGTTGATCAACGTCGATCGATGGCATCGATCGATTGGTGTAGAAACACTCTTAGTGGACTTTAATGCCTTAGCCATTCTCTACCAGTCAATGGCTGGTGAAAAAATAACATGGCAGGTGGTGGTGCATGAATCTTACTCTAGTGCTTATTGGTCTAGTTCGGTTCTGTCGCTTTTCGATAAGGCAGGAAGAAGAAATTATGTTTTTCTAAATCTTCCGCTGATCCTTTCTGATTAATTTGGTTGTGGGTTCCAAGACAGTTTAATCGGTCTTCGGAATTCGTCGAGCTTCATTGACTCAGCGTTTTTCTGGTGGCCGCCAATCAGGCTCTAAGGAGTTGCAGTGATTTGGGAATAGTGTGATGTGCTTGTCCCAAAAAAATACCTACATGTAACTCGTCGTTAAAGATCAAACGGAAATGGAATGATGTAACTAAAACAAAACGATTTTAATTAGGTAATTAAACAGGGCTATTATGACTCCACCCTGGTTCTCTCCAGGATAGCTATTAAAATGTCTATATCTACAAAATTTTAATTTACTGGTAAATATAATAATTATAATAGAATGCTTTTCAACTAGACTAGGTGACAACCTCCTCCACAGTAAAATGGGGTGGTTTGAAACAAGTGTTTGGCAAAAAACGGCACCCCGACTGCCTAAAATATCACGATCTGAGGGATAATGAAGGAAAATTCTAATCTTTTGCTCTAAACATTATATTAATTATAATTTGTACGCTCAACAACGTAAAATGACACAATGACTCAAAGTCAAAGTATTTATTTCAAATAAACTATTAACAGGTACTTCAGAATTCTCACAGTAAGTCAAAAACATGAAGCTATTTTATTACACGTTCCAAAGCGAAGAGATCTCTATGGAGAAGAACGTGCTAGAAACTCCACGGACACTCTTTTAAAACATTCTATGTTTACAAAAATCCTGGTTACATTAGCCTTGTTACTTCTATATATGAGAACAATGTAAAGAAAAAAGAATGTACACTATCAAATATTAAAATGAGCCAGTGGCAACTAAGGGATTGAGTTCGTGCATCAGCACCATTCAGCTCAACCATTTTGAAGGGAACTGAATGATCCGGTAAACGCGTCACCATCAGCGAGACATTGGAGTGAGCATGACACACCCTCAACTGCCCCTGCTATTTCATGTCAAACATGGAAACTATCTATTAAAACATAATAGTCCATGGTTCTCACATTTACAGATCTTGAAACAACAAAATTGACTGTTGTTAATGAACGTTAACTTTGTACCCAAGTAATTGCAATCTGTCCGTCAATTTCTGAACTGTCCTGGTACATCGGTGGAATGCAATACTGGATGAGTAATGACGACGGTCTATAAGCAGCGGACGCGTGAGTCAGTCAGTCAGATGTCAGATCGCTTCATTCATACTTGTCCGATTAACATTTGTGTCAATAGTGGCAATCACTTCTGCCGATAATAGACTTGGTGTGAATGGTATCGTTCAGGAGAGGGAGAGGTCTATATCCAGCTGTGATATAAAGCAGTATTTGATGATTAAGCTCATTGAGTATTTTAATTTTTTCGGTATAAAAAGTAGTTTTCTATCTGTGAAAGAATTTTGATAATCGTATCATTACTTCCGAAGATTGTTTTTGTGATTTTCGTGACACTTTTTAGTATTAAGTTTAGATTATATAATTATTAGCTGCTGCCCACGGCTCCGCCCGCGTTAATTTCGAAAATAATCTCAAGGAAACATACTCCCGGGATGAAAAGTATACTATGTGTTATTTCAGACTATAATCTACTTCTGTGCCAAATTTCATTAAGATCCCTTCAGCCGTTCTGACGTGAAATAGTAACAAGCATCCATACATCGATACATACAAACTTTCGCGTTTATAATAGTAGTAAGGATGACTTCTTAAAAGATTATTTGGCAGTTGTTACGTTTTGTCAGAAGTCAGAAAATTTGACACCAGTCTTGCCAAGAAGTACCGTGTTACTCCGTTAATGGGTTGTGGAAGTCTGATAGGCAGCCGCTCCAGATAAAATACTGGTATTCAGCTGAATCCGGTTTGACTGGAAGTAGACCCCAATATAGTTGGGAAAAGGCTAGGCAGGTGATGATTTTTTAAAGGATAGGTCGCTGCTGCTCAAAAAATGCAACAGACCTTAGTCATGCAAAAGCTTGCAGAGATAAGTCTAGAGAAGTTTAGACCAATCGAAAGACACTTTTATTAGCTTAAATTTAATAAAATTTCAAGTATACCAGAATCGTCGGATGAGTTGAAAAAAACAATTCTCTTCGTATTTTTGTATTTGAATAGGTCATAAATGTAGGGTACATTTATGACCTATTCAAATACAAAAATATGGTGAGCTGGTTATAATAACTCGTACATGGGCTAAATAAAGTTTAAAGAAAACCTAACATAAAACATTCTAAACCAATCAAGTAGCAAGAACTGATTCACAAAACAATTGTCATCTCAAACCACATAAAACAATTAGCAGTGTCACACATGTACAAAGCAGTATTATGCTAGCATAATGCTAACATAATGTAGTTCCACGTAGTCTTGTAACCGATATGACGTGCTTGTGACTCAGTGGTGTGTCAGCGGTCTTGTTGGTAAGCGGGCTTGGTGACGAGCGGAGCGGGGAGCGGGTGTGAAAGTAGGTACCTTTTTTAACCTAAGCATCGTATCGTTCAAGCGCAGGATTTCTATTTAACATCATTAAACGTCGAAGCAGTCGGCTTTATGAATACTTTTTTCTCAAATTGTCGACTTATTATATTTGATTGGCTTGCGTCTGACCACTATGGTACTGGTGGTAAGCGATGATAATGATAATGTGCTCGGTCCATCACCGAGCACATTATCATTATCATCGCATGCTTGCGTAGAAGTAACTTAAACGCTCATCGCTCTTGACTAAAAATCCTCAGGATGTAGCTATCAGGAAACGCAGACTGCGGAAGGGAATTCCACTCCTTCTGCAGACAGTTGGTTCCGTTGTTTTGTTCTCAGGGAAGTCAGCCAAGAAACAGCCTCATCTAGATTAATATGACAAAAAAAGGAACACGTGTAAAATAGTTATTTGTAACGTATTTGCAAAAATAAATACATATGTAATTTATCATAACGAATCGCTAATTGACCTCACTGTAGGTACACCCTGATCTCAGTTAGAGGTGCACATTACGATGCTCTGACAACTTTCTCACGTACGCAATGGTATTACGTGGGTGGTGAGCTGTTGCATCTGCTATTTATATCTATTGTCGTTAATCAGATTATCTGTTTGATTTAAAGCTCGGTAAACGGCCATTTGGAATGATGTTAGAATCATTATGGTGGTTAACTGCTTAGTGCTTACTTACAATTTCAATATTTGAGGTATTTTTATTGGAATGTAAAATAATAAATAGGTAAATTGGGATTGGGGTAAGATAGTATATAATATCTATATAATATAATATCTTGGAACAACTCACACACGGTCATCCGATCCCAAACTAGGTAGAGCCTGTACTATGGCAACCAGACAACTGATAAACATACTTATATATTTCTAAATACATAAATATTATAGACAAATTACACCCAGACACAAAACAAATGATCATGCTCATCACACAAAGATTTGTCCTGGGTGGGAATCGAACCCACGACCTCCGGTTTAGCAGTCAGGGTCACTAACCTCTCGACCAACAGGCCAGTCAATAGTAAATTGATGATAGAAGGTTCCTAACTGGGTACTGGATTTTCCAACTTTTCCTCGAATTTTTCATCATTCACTGTAGCTATGGGGCAAATTCTTGCTGAGGCAAGTCTCTCCATTGGCTGACTAGGACCTTCACCACCTTCGAAGTCCATCACGGTAGACTTGACTACCAAAGTCTTTGGCATTTCACCAAGAGGTGTCGCATTACCCAGTTAATGGGTTGTGGAGGTCAGATACTCGGTCGCTCCCAGTAAAATACTGGTATTTAGCAGCATCCAGTTATACTGGAAGCTGACCCCGACTTACTTGGGAAAGGCTAGAAAGGCCGAGTCGGAACAGCCTAAGTTATAGTCGGCGACTAGTTCAAAATTTGACTGTCAACTAGTTGTCTAGTCAGCTAGTTGGCCAAAGCCATAGACAGCCGAGGTGGCAGAGGCGGGCCGGCACCAGCTGGGGATCACGGAAGTCGGATACGTTCCCGCAATCCCCGGCGTAGGTCGGAGATGGAACACCAGGGTGGTTTTAGTCAGTAAGATTGCCCCCGGAAAAAAGGCCATAGACAGCCCATCTCTATTTTGTAGTAGTCACCATGGTAAACAAGTGGTTTAGGCCACTTTCCACCTTCGTTTTTGCCATCCATCGCCTCTCACTCACCACTGATTACTTAGAGCGGGTGGCCTATTCGTGTCACAGACTGACATTAATCATATTAAAGCTTATTACATTACTTATTACGTAAGTCTTTGCTCCCGACTTCTCTCGTGTGTTAATGTTACAAGATTATTATCAATGTATCAATCATTTGTCTCAGCAGTATCTTGTGGGTTATTGTTATGTATTGTTATGTGAATAGAGAAGTGTTTGTTTTAGAAATTAATCTTCGTTTAGCAATGTAGATCTCATGTAGAGCGATTTAACTATTTTGCAACTAAGTGCTTATTTTTTATATTCAACCATGAATTTGTTTAGGAATTCAAGTTATGCGGTAAAAATTGAGTTTAAATGTTTAAAAAAAAAAATGTTTTGTGTGTTGTGCCCTAACAGGATGCACAACGGCTCTTACATAACGTATTTGAATATGGATAGCTATCTATAGTTCCTGGACAATGTTGATGACGAAAAAATAACAGTTCCACTTAAAACATTTTATTTTAATCTCTTCCTTTGAGAACTTTTGCAAATATTCGTCTTATTGATAGCCTTAGATATAAGAACTTAGGTACTGAATGTCAGTCTTATTTATATTCTGTGACTAGATTATACAGACAAAATACAGTCACACTTCAAGCTTCAAGACAGAAATCATTTCAAACAAAGACGACGAAATCATCTTAACATTCCCCTCTAATCAGTTAAACTCCCAACGATCATGGAACACCATTTAATATGCCTTTTAACGCTGAATTTATAGCTCATAATATTTCAGCCACAGTATTATAGAGCGGTGCTAACGCGACTGAAATATGTTGCAGATTTCAGCTTCAATTCTAATATCAGAATGTTCACGACTAAATTATCACCAGCTGAGTATTTTGTGAGTTTATTTTTGAAGATATTTGAGTTTAATATTGGGAGATTAGTGATTGTCATCGCAAGCCTTATAAATTATGGATTTTGGAGGTAATTTTTCAAATTGGCAGGACTTACTTACGCTCGAATTCACAGAAACCAATTAAATGAAAAACTATTCATCACCTGCCTAGCCTTTTCCCAACTATATTGGGGTCGGCTTCCAGTCAAACCGGATTCAGCTGAATACCAGTATTTTACGTGGAACGGCTGCCTACCAGGCTTCCACAACCCATTAACTGGGTGACACGGTACTCCTTGGCAAGACTAATGTCAGATTATCTGGCTTCTGACTATCCGTAACGACTGCCAAAGATCTACAAATGACAGCCGGGACCAACGGCTTAACGTGCTTTCCGAGGCACGGAGGAGTCTCAGTATGTTAAGATGGTCACCCATCCACAGACCGCCCTCGGCAAACGTTGCTTAACCTTGGAGATCGACCCGTGCGGCTGTTATTATTTAGCCACGCGCTAAATGTAATACTATTAATAACGTTAATATGATCAGCAATCATTTACTGAATATACCGGAGTTTTAAAGTAAACTTGCTGTAATGGAAATTTATACTAATATAATAAAGCTAAAGTGTTTGAAGGCGCTAATCTCTGGAACTACCAGTCGGATTTGGAAAATTATTTTTGTTTATGATAGCCACATTCATGAGGAAGGCTACAGGCTATACGGAAACGGAAAACGGGATATGCGCGTAAGAATTCGCGGGCAAAAGCTATAATATATTATATGGGGACAACATTTGGACGCCAACGTCACAAATCATTATGTGACAAAAAATACGGTGATTTTGAGGAGAAACTGTCCCAATGTAGCCAATGAAGATATAACTTAAGCGAATGTCTCTATCATACAAATACATAACATTCTACGGAAACTTGCCAAACCAAATCATGAGTCACACCAAATATTAACTTCAACGCCCACATAATCTTCGAAAATATGACGTTTCAAAACAAAGAACATTGATATTTTATCCTCACCCATTGCATTGGAACCACAGAATAGGAAGAAACACATGGCTAACTCCATTCAAAGAAGGAAAACGCGTACGTACGGTGATTTATGGTTATGTTAGTTGCCTTGGCTGTCTCAACGGCTATGTTACTGAATTCAAGCAAGTGTAGTTGCTTTTTGCAAGAAAGACTGTTTAAAATGAAAGAAGAAAGGACTCGATTCGTCCATCTCTGCCGCATTTCAGTAAATATTCTAGTGTAGTGTGGTTAGAACTTTTCTCTCCGTTCTTCCTGAAAATTCTACGTTGGGCTACGTACACACCTGCAAATTCCATTACACTATGGGCTACGGGGGCATAATGTGTTGCATGGTTCGATCGTGCCCCGCAATTTAATTAAACTTGCATGCGAGTCGCTTGCAGGTGGAAACACGGCCTGAAACAAATGCCAGCCTTCTGTTGCAAGCTAGAGTCGTGTCTTCGTCCACGTCTCTAATAGGGGGTTCACACGATACAGACTTTTGTCTTTACATACCATGAATTATGAATAAAAAGAACATTAACGTGATCACGTCTAGAAATAATAAAAATTATATAAAAGTTTAGTTTGGTATGCGTCATTTTCACCAAAGTCATGAAGTCAACATTCTGCACGACTATTTATTCCGTGTCAGTACCGAGAATAAGCGACGTCACGATAAATTGCTGAATTAACGATACTAACATTGTAAACACTCGATATTTCACTCGATACCGCTCGATGTTCTCGATGTCCCGGACACTAATAAACGATACTTTGTGACTATTTGAAGACGCAATTTGTATGTTATTTTCGGTATGTGATGTGTCTAAGTGTGGGTAGTTCTTATTAGGTAGTTATTTACGAATTTGTTTTGTAATAAAAGAAAAGTAGGTAATGTATTTTCAGCCCGATTTTTCCTATTCCGTGTTCTTTGGAATCATGATCTTTTGAATGTCAATATGAATAAAGAAACTTAAGTTACTTGATGTAACGTAGGTAGTACACCTCGTTATCTCCTTTTTTATTTTTGTTCGGTACAACCATTTTCTTTTTTCCATTTAGCTATTACTAACGGTCGGTCTTAACAACTCTATCTACCTTTAATCAACTGTTACAGCTGCTAAAGCTACCAACAGTAGCTGAAACGTCATGTTATAAAGGCAAACATGACGTTTCAGCCACTCAGTTAGCGACATATTTAATAAGAGGTTGAAAAAATAATAATAATCACAGTCACCCTCGCACATAAATAATACATTAACTTTCTGTTTTTTTTTTTAATTAATCTAATAATATGATCAATTTTTCAATTTTATTGTCATGTTTACTGATTATAGCTTATTAATAATATTGTATAACTTTTAATAATTATTAGCCCAAATGTTTGCATGTCACACTATTATGACTAAGTGTTATGGATCTGTTAAGGCCGAAATTGTACCAATACTTATTGCGAATGAATTGAATTGAGCTACTGTTAGTAGCTAATTTGACAGTTGGTTAAAGGATACGTTATTGAGACTGGCCTTGGTCATTATCGCAGTAGTCACCCTTTTTATTCTACCCATATTAACTTCCACGGAGTCAAAACAACAAGGACAACAACCTCTTTAGCGTTATTTTTAAATTAAGGCAATTTTCTTTTAAAGTTGTTACAAATACAAATTTTGACTCTTCTAGGTAATTCTGACTTTTGGTTCGAAAGCTTGACTCTGAGTTTGTTTCTCACACGAGAACAAATGGTTTAAATAATTGCCCTGGGTTACCAACTATCTCGGATTTAAAAATATAACACGTTTATGTAAGCGAACCTTAATAATAAATAAATAAATATAAAAAAGCCATTTATTTCTTATCCTTTTAAACCATCTTTTACATTTTACTTCTTAATACACTACTACCTACACTTTTATAAAATTTACTTAAACTTTTTTTTTTTTGTTATACATATAGACACTTCGCCGATAGGACACTTCGCCGACAGGACTCTTCGCCGACAGGGCTCATCAGCGACGCAACTAATCTCCGATAATCAGATACTTTGGAAATCGATTACCTATGTAATTCTTGTCTTAGGTTAGAACTGTGACCACACAAAGCGTGAAGGCGAGCCAAATTCCTCTTTTGCAAAGCAAGCATGCATGGTAGATTAGGTTAATGAATAGTTTAATTATCTTGTAATTAAACTATTCATAAACCTAATCTGACTATCCGTAACGACTGTCAAAGATCTGCAGCTGGTACCAACAGCTTAACGTACTTTCTGGGATACGGTTGGATGATCACCCATCCTCGGAATGACCTCGGCAAGCGCTGCTTAACCTCAAAGAACGAGCCATGTGCCTGTCATTATTTAGCCACAAGCCCCTCTCAACCCTATCCTGCGACAGCAATAGCATTATAAATGAGTATCCTAAACACTACCGTTACCGTCTGGTAGATTTACTCAGAGCAATTAATGGCCGTCGCCTGTGATTTACACTAGGTGTCTAATTGAGGCCATAATGGCTGCTTTTATTGGTCGCGGTAAGGTTGCGCGCGCGCACGCGGTTTAATAGATCATTGGAGACGTTGCAGTGAGGAGATTATTTGAAAGTGAGAGGGGGTTTGATGATTTTTCCTGTGTTTTTTTTAAATTTGTGAGCGATACAAAGCAATTTGTTTTCTTTTGAAGAGAGAGGTAGTGTTTTGAGATAGACTGTTTGTTTGAAAAGATCTTCTTTTATTGGTTAGCTTATTTTATAGGTGTTTGTATTCGTGAGGGGTAACCAATTAATGCAGGAACAAGGATATGTTTTGTTTAAGGCATTTGCGTGGTCGTATAAGATTAGAAAAGTAGGTAATTAAAGACTTATATTGGAATTTTGCAGTTTTTACCTCTGTACGAAACTTCTATCTGTATTGGAAGTTTTGGGGGAACTTGTAGATGTATTGATAACCAGTGGCGGCCTTAGGGGGTGACGAGCAGGGCAACCGCCCGGGGCCTCGCTCTTGCAGGGGCCTCGCACAACCCGAGTTCAAAAAACCTTACAATTGAAACGACTTGTTTTTAACTATCATGAAATTATTGACATCGATTTATGGAATTCAATGATACAAGAAACGGTTTTCAGCTTTACAATTTTTTTTTAAATCGAAAATTGCATACTAAGCTCATTGTGATGTTAATTGCGCTCCGCGGTGTTACCCGCGCAGCTAGTGTATTTATAAAAAGTAGCCTATATTTGAATCCAGGATGTCAGCTTCCTGCATACCAAATTTTATCAAAATTGGTCCAGCCGTTTGCGCGTGAAGAAGTAACAAACATACACACACACTCACAAACTTTCGCCTTTATAATATTAGCAAACCTAATCAGAAATATCTACTTTCGATTCATATAAATTTAAACAAGAACAAGGGCTGGTCAATGGTCTGCCGCCCGAGGCCTCACAAAGATCTGCCGCCCAGGTTCACGTAACAGTAAAAGCCGCCCCTCTTGAACTTCTGCGACGTTTTACCAATACCTCCGATTTACTACAACCAGTAACAAAATTGATATCTTCAACCACCTTCTCATTCCAGATCCATCGAAGCTGATAAAGCGTAAGAAGTCAACAGAAGATGTCCGGTCACCCCTTGGGGGAGAAGGTTCCCTCACCAGCGAGGAGGGAGAGGAGCCAGGAGTCGGGAGACGAAAGAAGGCCAGGACTACTTTCACGGGGAGGCAGATCTTCGAACTGGAGAAGTTGTTTGAAGTGAAGAAGTATCTTTCTTCTGGCGAGAGAGCTGATATGGCCAAACTGTTGAATGTTACCGAAACACAGGTTAGTCATTTTTTACTTATTTGGTCTGAAAAATGGTTTTCTTTTTGTGTTTGGGGTAAAAAGAGGTGCTTCTTAATTCGACGTGTATGTTTTTACAGGATTATTTGAATCCGTATTTCAATTCAACTTCTAGAAGGAATTCGTCGCACAAGTCGCCTTTTGAATAAGTCGCCTCTACATAACAGTACAAGAACGAAATCGTTTATTAATTTAATGTAGGTGCCCGCCCCGGCTTCGCCCGGACGTTATTTTTTTTTAAATTTTATTTCATGCAACCCAACAAAAAAAAAATTATTTAAATTGTTCAAGTCGTTCCCAAGTAATGCGCGTACATACATTTAGGCGATTCATTTTTATTTATATAGATATACTAGCGGTCCCGGCAGACGTTGTCCTGTCCGAACGTTTACTTTGTGTATCACGAAAAATTATTCAAATCGATTGCAGCGCTACCTACTGGGTCAAATTGTAAATCTAAACCATTCTCGAATCCTTTTGAACACACACAAAACATTTCATCAACATCGGTGCTGCCGTTTAGGAGGAGTTCAGTGACATACATACGTACACAAGAAATATATGTATTAAGATATAGATGAGTTAGGTGTGAAAGGTCGAAAACACAGGCAACAATGGCATTATTATTTACATTTTTAGCTTTGATTTTCCAAAGCATTATACAAAATAACATTCCTTTATTAACAATTACAAGAACGTTTAATTTAAACACACCCTAATAAAAAAGTACAGCAACACACAAAGGTGTTTCATCAAATGATATAATACCTACACAATTATTAAAGTGGCCTCCGTCGCGCGTTCCACGAAATCTCTGAATTTAAACGTTTTAACGTGTAACCCACACATTGTCGCGTTGTTTGCTGTTTGGTCTAAGTGAAGAAGTGGAAGCATCTTTGTTAAATGGGGTATGTTTTAGTAATTGGGTCGCATAGATGTTGTTAACTGTCTCCCTATTTGGTTGGTATTGTTGCTGACAGACAGATGGACGGACAGTGGAGGCTTAGTAATTTGGATCCGTTGGCTACCCTAAAAGTCTTGTTATTTTGGTAGCAACGTGAAATTATTTCTTGATTCCTATTAAATTGAGACCGTTGAAACTTACATTATTCATTGGATACTTAACGGACACAAATATATTTATTTTACAGAGGCGGACTTAATTCTTTGTAAATTATTCTTAAATCTTAAACAACAAATATACTGCAATTAATTAGATACACAACATTAATTTTCTTAATGGTAATTTAACTTATTAACTGACTTTATTAATTATGTAACAATATCTTCTTAATTATATAGACCAAACAAATTACCACAAACACACATTTTTCTCAACACAAATATATCTCCGTCCATCGCTCAGACGGTCACATTAAACGTTCTTAGATAATTATACGATCACCAAGGTGGCTTGGCGGCAGATGGATGGAGGGCCCCCGCGACGTGAGCCGTCACACATGCTGCCAGTAATTAAAACTATGCTCGGTGACGGTCGCCGGCCGGTTGAGATGACATAATTTCGGATGGTGTGTTTTGATGAAAATTTGTGATGAATAGTTTTGGTTCTGTATACTTGACTCGTTACAAACTATCTATGACATATTTTTCTAGGAATGCATAATTGTTATTAGGAGCCTTTTGTGCTCCAGTGCAGGGCAAAGGCTTCCCTTCTATCTCTCCAGTTTTCTCTTTGTGGTAAGAAAAATAATTTCTACCAACCATCGCATCCTACGCTGATAAAAAAACACTCGAGCTTAGTTTATATGCTAAGAAAGTTGACATAAAGTTGCAAATAAAATCATCCATTTAATAAACACTAACGCAAAAAAATAAATGATCCGTTAAAATCAATTAACCGACATATTACCGCTAAATTTACGCCAATTTATTACTTAAAAAGTCCAAAAAGATAATTAATTCACTCCGGGATCTTCACCGGAGTAACGACCATCCCCACGTATCGCGTAGGAAGTCTATTATCCCCTAATGTCATCGTTAACGAGATGGCAACGCAAAAACGAACCAAAGAAGTTGGGTGAAAAAAATTGGGGATCAGATTTCTTGGAGCGGGTCACGGAAGCTAAGTTGCCCACTAAATTGTGTATTTTTTTGCTGATTCATTTTGATTAAGACGAAATATGTTTAACAGGAATCGCTACTGGGTTTTTTTTGTAAGATACAGAATTTTAAAGTGGTTGCTTTCTGCAGTTTGAAGGAGGAATATTTCCTGTTTAAGACTATTAACACCGCAAGTTACATAATATCTACAATTCCTACAAATTCCTTTAACTACTAAACCTTGATATAAGTTATTGCAACATGGAATAACTGTGGGATTAACACTCAGTACATCAACATTTAATTGTACAACTATTGCTACATCAAACTTTAGTACAATCGATTAATATTCTTCAATTATGTAAACGTGTTTATTAGGTAAGCCGGCATTTTAATACAGTCATTCAAAACGAATCTCATTCTTCACTCGTTCCCACAATTGTTCCGCAGCACATTTCTATGATCATTATTATAATATTATCTCAACAAATTGCACTGCGACACGTGTCTCCCGCTATAACAAGAGTGGCTCGCTCTTAAACAGACACACTAATTGACGATCCAACTCTACTCACTAAATTAATCACTCACTAAGCAAAAATAACCCCTATTAGACTAGAAACAAAATCACTTTTGCTTTGTGTGTGCGACTGTACTATTGATCTATGCAGTCCGCAGGGATTCGAGTATACAGGGGGATTTAAAAGCGGAACTGTATTTTTTTTTGTAGGTTTTTTGCATTTTGCATTTTTCGCAGAACGAATGTTCGGAGAATACAGGGTGTTTTGTTTTATGATCCTCTTCGCGTAAGAGGGAATGCGCATTGTGGGATTTGTGAGCGGTATGTATGTTATGTAGTAGGTACATATTTCTGTTGGATTTAATGCTGAGATACAATGGATGGAATTAATGATACTATGTAAAAAATACTCCGAAAGATTTTTTTTTTTGCAGTGTTGCTTTTTCCGTGTTTTTAAGCAGATTACGTCACATTTTTAAAAGATTCTCCTTCGCAATTAATCTCCTTTAATTTCCCTCGATACCTAGTATTAACTGGAAGCAGTACATTTGGCGGCGACTTTGAAGTTAAATGTTTACGAAGCCCTCGTCTCACAGAACTTTACTAAGAACTGCTCTAATAATAGACAGATGTTCTTTACTTGATATGGAGGCTTGTCGATGGCGAGTTTATGAGATTTGAGCGTTATGATCAGAGATCGGAATAGGTAGACTATATTGAAGAATCAAAAGAAGAAAGAGTTGTGTGAAAACAAAGCTATTTAATTTAACAGTTTTAGTATACAAAACTCTAAAAACATAATAAGATTCTTCAATATAATAATTTTGTTCAAATGTATTCAAAGCGCAATAAGTGATTTGCAATGTCTTAAATCCCGGTAATTAATCGCCATGTTAACTATTCCTGGATTTTAGAAGAGAGATTAGAGAGAGGATGAATTATCAATTCTTTGTTACTTACTTCCTCGAACTTTTGGGTAAATATACTCTACCTATTCCGATCTCTGGTAATGAAGCATCATTACCAGAGATCGGGATAGGTAGAGATTTCATAATTATGAAATGTTAATGTATTATGAAATATTAATGATGTCCTGAACAGTTTTAAACTTTAATTCACAATTATGTTACTTACACATTATTGGATCCTTTTGACTTTTGATTTGTTAGCATATTAGAAAGAGAAAGTATTTATGAGTATGCACAACTGTTATTATTGTTTTTTTTAAGAACACAGCTTAAAAATTGTATGGTCCCTGTCATTAATCATTGTACGGTTTGCATTGTTTGTTTGTAGTTTTTGGTTTTAAAGATAATAATTAGGTTGGTATCATTGCCTGTTTGTCTATGTTGCGATTGATTTATTGATCAAGGACTTATTATTTTTGGCTTTGGGTAGTTAACAAGTGCTTATTTTCCCCTGAAATGAATTGACAAGGTTATACTTACATAAACGAAAAAAAAAACATTGTTTTTAAATTTAAGTGGTTTCATGACAAACCACATTGGCAGTAGCACCTCTTCAACATCTGCTTAAGCCATTAAATAACAAAACGAAACCCAAAAAAAAAGTTTTCTCCCGAAACGAGCCATTGTCGAAAAAAAAAACATTTAAAGCTAGAGATGGTTGGGTGCGAAAAATAAACATGCTCAAATATTTTTTGTGAGCGTCCTGTATAAACTCATTGACGCCATATGTCATGTGTTAGGAGCGGCGCTTTTTTGTAGTCCCCCGCGTGACACGACACTCCTGCGCAAGCGCACATCAACGGGCTCGAATTAGGCTTTAAGTGGTTCATAATTAGGTGATGTATGTGTTGCCGAAATTAGGGATTGTGTCTGTTTTGTTCACTGGGGATTAGACGTGTTTATTTTTAATTGTTACTTAAAGATTAGGTAACTGCGCGTTACGCGTTTTCAGTACCCTACACTAGGCAACACCTACTCGTAAAATGCCGAAAATGTATTTTTGCAATTTTATTTATTTATTATTTATTATTACATACTTTATTAATATTACTTTATTAATTTTGCGCAGTACTAAAACGCTTCGTTTTGATTTAGGTATTAATATCGCCTAGTCTCAGTGAAAACGTCCAATATACGAGTTCTATTACTCCAAAATCATTTTGTTTTTGGCATGAAGTTTTCAAAAAAACAATAAATTTAACCATAACTCAATCTTGACAACTTAAAATACAACAAACTAATCAGCATCTGTCAGAAAGCCATTAATTCACGAAATAATCTTAAGAAAACACAGTTACTTCCTTCCCTGTGTCGGGTAATCCGCTCGTTACTCAGTAGGCAAACAGTACTAATTGCTGGGCGCCCATTAATAGAGGACACAACGCCATCTAGTTTATGATTCATAAACTAGGGGATTATGATGACTTGGTTTTGAGGGGACAGTAGAATGATATTGTAGAATAGATTCTTGGTGTGTTTTCTTGGATATCTATCATCTACCTATATGTCGCACTCGACTAGCTTAATCCGCCGTTTAATAAAAGGTCTAGCCTAAACGCTAGGCAACCAATAAAATGGCTCATAAAGGTATTTGGCTGCGAGATATAATACTACGACACCAACAAATAACATCTAAAAATTCAAAGACTCCAGTGGGTTCATTCATAAAAAATCTACTTACTCATTTGCTTCAGTTACATATCGAATGATTATCAGACTCTAGAGAATTTGAATTAAGAATTTGCTGTTCTGTTTTTAAATATGTTTATTTTATTTTTTTAATAGGGCTGTATAAGTAAGTAGGTATCTCTATAATCGGTGAATTTTATGGTGTGAATCACGGTTACTATAAAATAAATTACCTATCGTTTAAATAAATCGTTTATGGTTCGTAAGCTACACGTGTGGTCCTTCAAATCTAGCACTTTGGTTTTAATTTCATTAAAATAAAATGTAATTATTTTAATGAAATTTCTGCACTAGTTCTTGTAATATGTAGGGGAAGCCGGGGCATTACGGGCCCCCGGGGAAAGACGGGCACCCCCTCTTCCCCGCAGGATAATAAACCGAGACGCTCGGAAATAGTCGGATCGCGTTGCAGTCGACCTCGCGCCAGCGAGTAAAGTGGTTGTGTGCGTGTAGATGTCCGTCGTACGTTAACAGAACGAAATTACGTAAGTTGATGCATTTGGTATAATTTTTTGGTTTTAAGTCTGTGCTATTGCTAATTCGTGTTTGTGTTAAATGCCCAATTATTAAGTAAATTGCTACGTTCAATTATGTGTCTAAATAACTAGAAAGAGTTGTGAACTAACCACCACATATTCGTTTGATTTGGATATCATTTGTTTTGTTTGACCTCGGGGGCATTTTGGGCGGGGCAAAATGGGCAGGGTGCCCGTTTTGCCTCGGGTAATCTTATTAAGTTGATCTTTTTTCTGCAGATATAATTATGGTTCGCCACTACCAAAGGAAGACAGAACGTGCCAAATGGAGCTTGGAGGATATGGAAGCAGCCGTAAAAGATGTGGCTAGTGGCAGATTAAGCTGTAAACGGGCCGCTCTTGAGTACAATGTGCCACGATCAACTTTGCAGCGAAAACTCGAGGAGTACAAATCAAAACAGCACTTATCACCAACAAAACTAGGTAGTTTTAGACCAATATTTTCAGCTGCTCAAGAGGAAGAGTTAGCTTCCTATATTAAAGACATGGAAGGTAGATTGTTTGGTTTGTCTCCGAAAGAAGTTCGTCAGCTGGCCTATCAATTGGCAACAAAAAATAACATCCCACATAATTTTGATCCGACGACTCAAACCGCTGGCGAGGATTGGTTAGCAAATTTTCTGAAACGCAATTCTTCTTTGTCCCTGCGCAAACCTGAAGCCACATCCGCTGCTCGAGCCATGGGCTTCAATCGCCAAGCTGTGGAGGCTTTCTTTAAAATTTTAATCGAGACAGTCGATAAGTTTAAAATTACAGCGGATAAAATTTATAACGTTGATGAAACCGGGATGACAACTGTTGCAAAAAGCTTTGGAAAAGTAGTGGCCACCAAAGGCAGGAAACAAGTCGGATCATTGTCATCGGCAGAGCGTGGGCAACTGTTTACAGTTGAAATCTGTATGAGTGCTACAGGGGTTTTCATGCCGCCAATGTTCATTTTTCCCCGCCAGAGACTCAAGCCTGAATTAATGGATGGAGCTCCTCCCAATTCTTGGGCAGAATGCAATGAAAAAGGATGGATTACAAAGGAAATCTTGAAGTGGTTTAACAAGTTTGTGACCTGATCCAGAGCTACGCAGGAACAACCAGTTTTATTACTCCTAGATGGACACACTAGCCATGTTAAAAATTTAGAACTTATCGATATTGCCAGATCAAGCGGTGTTCATATTATCTGTTTCCCACCATATTGCACGCACCGGCTTCAACCGCTGGATGTTAGTTTCATGAAACCACTGAGTGCTTATTATGGAGAAGAAGTTAAAAAATGGCTCCGATCAAATCCAGGGCGTGTAGTGACACATTATCAAGTAGCAACCTTATTTTGCAATGCGTTTTTAAAATCTGCTACAATGCTTGTAGCAATCAATGGATTTCGTAAAACAGGCATCTGGCCAATTAACCCAGACATCTTTGGTGATGAGGATTTTTTACCTGCTGACACTACAGATTTGCCTATGGATGATGTAATTGTACCACAGTCATCTTTGAATCAAGAATCCCAACCACAACCGTTGGCTATGCATAATCCCACACAAAGTTCAACTGGTTCCCTGACACAGCCAAATATCGAGCAGCCTCCTGTATCACCTTCTCCGGGTCCATCAACAATGCTACAGCTATGTGCAACTCCACCGCCTGGAACATCTTTTCATGTCATGTCGCCTTTAGATATCATGCCAAAACCCAAAGCACGTGTCCAAAAACGAGTCACTAGGAAACGCGGAAAAACGGCATTAATAACCAGTTCACCATATAAGAAGGATATAGAAGAAGCCCAGATACGGAAACCAGTGGCTAATGAGAAGCAAGGCAGGAAGAAAAAGGCGAAGAAAATTGAAAAAAATAAAGAAAACGAATCGGAGGAAGAAGATGCAGAATGTTTGTACTGTGGAAATTTGTACTCAGAATCTACTGAGGGTTGGGTCACTTGCCGTGCATGCCAGAGATGGGCCCACTGTTCTTGCGCCGGTGAAGAGGATAATGATGACGAATCCCTTCACATTTGTACTTTTTGTGCTCGGTTTTAAACGTACATGCCTATTATGCCCCGCATATGACCATTTTACCCCAGACAAGGGGCAAAACAGGCAGCTTATTTTTTTTTTTTAAGTTATATTAGCACCAAAGACTGGTAGCCTAAGATATTTTTTAATAATTAATGATAATAAGTAATAATGAGACCAATAAATGGCTGTTGATTTTTTTCATTACCTTGTTTTTCTCAGATTTTATTCATCATTTCCCTTAAGGGGCCCACATTGCCCCGGTTTCCCCTACCTTTCATTTAGGTTTGTGACATATAGGCAATCCTTGAAGACTAACACCCTCAAAACGATACCCTGAAGAAGTTGCTAATCCAACGCGAATACCTACTCCTAAACATATCAATATTCAATCCCTTCAGATAAACTCATCGATTTGATACAATATCCATTCTGAAAAGCGCTAACCCTCTTACATTCGTCAACATTTCATATTATAATATCGTACGAAAGCTTGCCGTACAAACAAAAATATACCATTTAAATACCTGTTGCCAGCTACCAAACGAAAATCAACTTTATGTGAAAGGTTTTAAAGTTTATTTTACAAATAGGGCTGACGCACAGTCTTTATTACGAGCATTTAAACCGACCTAAAATCAACTTTATTCGAAGCAAATAAAGTTTAATTTAGTGATGATGTGTGAGTAATATTCAAATACGATTCGTAATTCGAATGAGCCAGGGTTGCTAAGTTACGGGAAATTGGCTTCTGATGTTCTACCAAATTAAATTTGCATTGATTTAAGAGCTGTTAATACAAATTTGGACTTTATTGCTTTCGAGGTAGAGTGGTTGTTTGTTTTTTGAGTCGGCGGCTTAATGTGTTATTATCTTGTAAAACGCATGATTGTTGAATACTCGAATTTTCCCGCATATCTATAGCTGCTTACCAAAAGCGGAATGAAAATGAATAAGTGAACGGTGCAAATTTATTCGGTAATTAACATTATGAGGACCTGTTATTAATTATGAAAAGAGATATTTATTTGTACAACACGACATTTTTTCATATGTCTCAAGAATATTTAGCATTTCCCTGAAATAGACAACATACCTCCTCGTATTGGAAAGGGTATTTTAGTTCACTAAAATAAAGATCTCAAAACAACCCAGCTTTATGCAAAAGTCGATCATAAAACAAAGTTCACAAACCAGCTTTTATTAAAGCACCCAAAAATCTCCACACATTACTCCAACGACATCTAATTAAGAAAAAAAAAACATAAAAATCAAATGACGTTTTAAAAATCAATATCAATAAAAGTCGGAAATAAAACAAAATGGCGTCGTTTTTTTGACCCAGGGGAGTCTGACGGGCGGCTATTAAGTTTTGATGAATCGGGCAGTAATCGTGACGTGACAGCCCTGGGCTTCAAACGTTGCCGCCGGCTCATTAGGCCACAAAATGAGACAACCCTATTTGTATGGTTTTGTCTGCGTTGGTCAATTGTTGTTGACCGTTTGATGAAGATGTATGCTTAGGTATTATTAGTCCGTTATGATCGATATTGGTTTTAGTGTGTTGTAATTTGGCAGTTAAGGGTTGAAAGTGTTTAAAATATTTTGTCTGTTCATACCTTCTCTATAGTTTGATACCAGATGCAGTTTTTTCGAGATTTAAAGTACCGGTACAAGTGTACAATATCTATTAGCTAAGATGGAATATGGGTAAAAGACATAGCTGTGTTTTGTTAGGCCGTACTTCTGTCTTGGGCTTAGCTAAAGGTTTACACTACGGTAATTGGCACCTTTTAACTTCAATTAAAATGAACTAACTTCTACGTTACTTTTGTTATTAAGTAAAACACCTTTTCCATAATCTTGCATACAAAACACAATCTTTAACTACACTTCCTAAAGCTACCATTTCAAAAGTAAATAAATAAATTACACTATAATTTACGACGCAACAAGATCTTTCCGAACTGGGAACACGCCGCCTGCGCCCGCGCCGCCTATTAACCAAACATAATTAATTTATTTATCATCTGCGCTCCAAAGAGACGCCAAAAAACAACAAACGATTTAATTTCGGGAAGCCTCTGTTTAGTTAAGTATATAAATCCTCCTTCTATTATTATAGCGGTCGGCATTAGGACGTGATTTAGTTCGTTTAATGTCCATGATTTGTTATAGCTCAGATAAAAGATGTTGGTCCTTTTGTAGTTTTTAATAGATGTAAAAATATTGTTTTTTTGACGGTTTGTTGCAGTTTGTCATTCTATGTGACTTTTGCTGTAATAAAGACGTGAAGTCTTTTGATTTCCCAGTGTGTATGTTGCCTTAGGTAAACCGCATTTGAGTAGTGTGCAATAATTTTATACTGCACTATAGTTTTGTACCAGCATCTGTGTTGAATTGTTAATTTGTGAAACTGAGAAATACTGCCAAATGCCAGTCTCTATTCTGTTGCTGTTATGCTATTAATATCTGACGGCTAGGTAATAAAGTAAATACTGATTTCTACGTCTCTTATTCTTGGATATTTCCTCAGAAAAAGTGTCGTAGGCAGTCTGTCTTTTGTCGAATGAAAACGATTTATATAAGTGTCCTAGATCTTTCACAAAAACTTTCACCTGGATGATAATAAATAACAAAGACTTTTATTAAATTATTGAACCTGTTGGTGAAATAACATTAGGGCCAAACTAATTTTTCATATAGTTTGACGTAGTCCAGATTATTCTGTATGAGTGTTAGGTAACTCAAACTATTAATACAAGAAAGCTGTGTGAGACACGATATGTCTAGAAAATGGGTCTCTACTGAGATTTAGACCAATAGAGAAAAGTTAAAGAATACAAGTTACGTCAACTCCAAATATATATATACTAGCGGACGTCACGCGGTTTCACCCGCGTAGTTCCCGTTCCCATGGAAATACGGGGATAAAATATAGCCTATGTTACTCGCTGATAATGCAGCTTTCCAATGGTGAAAAAATTTTTGAAATCAGCACTGGAGTTTTTGAGTTTATTCATTACAAACATACACACACACAAAAATATATTTTTCCTCTTTATAATATTAGTATAGATGTAGATAAGGGCAAGAAAATCATGATGAGTTATAGAAACCCTCCGGAGTCTGAGACCATGTTATTATTAAATTTATCTCCCCCATCACCATTGACAAGAAAATGGCTGCACATTCACCTTTAGAACCTCAATGGCCTTTACGGATACATTCATAAAGGTGCTTCTATTCATAGCTGGGTTTCTGAGAATGTTCAGAAATAGTCTCTGTCACCGAAACTCCGATACTTTCCGCCTAATTCCTCACGAGCGACCCTTGATTATTTATAAAAGCTTTATGAAGTAATAATTATAACATTTATTGTTCATAGCCCGTCGGGCGTGACTTATCGCGTTACCCGTGTCCCGTTGTTGACATTTAGAAATGCTATTAAAACATCCAGGCGGCCATTCTTTACGGGTTGTTGTGTCGTCATTTTATTTTATAATTTTTAGTACCGAATGGTTTTTACCGAGTCGGGAGCGTACCGTAATGAGTTGACAGGCAGTTTGTCATGATGATATACTGTTTTTAGGGAATTATGTTAAAATATGATGTGTTTTTGTTTATAGATATTTAAGGTATTTATGGCCTGTTGTGGCTTGTGATTGGGAGTCTGTTACAGTACGTGGGGGTGTTGGTATTTCACATGAATGCATTAAATATTTAGACTGGCCTGTTGGTCGAGTGGTTAGTGACCCTGACTGCTAAGCCGGAGGTCGTGGGTTCGATTCCCACCCAGGACAAATCTTTGTGTGATGAGCACGATCATTTGTTCTGTGTCTGGGTGTAATTTGTGTATAATATGTATGTATTTAGAAATATATAAGTATGTTTATCAGTTGTCTGGTTGCCATAGCACAGGCTCTGCCTAGTTTGGGATCGGATGACCGTGTGTGAGTTGTCCCAGGTTATATTATTATATTATTATTATTTTGATCTGACCGAGACTATATTTCAGTGTATATTGTTGCTATATTTACATGGAGGTGACGTGTTATACTATTAATTGTTTATTGTATAATATCAGAATCTGTTTTATTCCTTTCATTTCATTTTATACTAATTTTTGCCCAGAGCTTCGCTCGCATTAATTTAGATTTTTGCAAAAAAATATCTTTAAGTACCAGGGTACCATCTAACTTTGAACCAAAGTTCATCAAAATCGGTTCAGCGATTTCGGCTTGAAACCGTAATATAGAAACAAACAACTCACTTTCGCATTTATAAGAACTCTTTGGGGTAACCCAACAAAATTGAATAAAAAGTCATCTGAGAGCTTTTAATATTAATTACTTTAATAAACATTTTATTATAACCAATAAAGCATAAAGAGCCCATCTAATTTATGACAACTTTTTACATTTTGTTTATATAAACGGTCCGTATCAGTTTTACTTCTCAGAACAATAAAATAAGAACACTGAGAACCGTGCGATAAGACAATAATTAATACATGGCTTTTATTATGCAACTAAGTATTATTACAATGTGACAATAAGGCACGTACACTTAATAATACTAAAGTCGGAAGAATAAAGTAGGTGAAGGTCAATTGTATTCTGAACTCCAAATGTTGCAAACCTCTGCAATAATACTTGAAAAGCGAAAATTGGCCAAATTATGGATCTTGTTCTTCACGAGATTTTGAGTTCTGACTTTGGCTGTAATAAAGTTCTGATTTGACTATGCCTTTTTAAGGTTTTATTGCGAAAAATAGTAAATTAGAACAGAACTTAGGAGTCATCGTTTTACACCTAAATTCCTCCACTTTACATAACCTCGACTCCGGCTTTGTCAAGCATAGCTTGTTACTTATTCTCATTAAGGTCCACCCAGGTTTACCCAGGAGTGGTTTTTCTTTGTCAAGGAGGTGACAGAGTCAAGTGGTGTGCATTGGTGGAGGTTTCTTTCAAAGTCACTTATAATATGGTTGGGTGTAGCTCCACAGTCATGATCTTATGGAAATAAGAGGATACGAAATGAAATGAAATGAAATTGTTTATTGACAGATTAACATCCAAATAAATAATGGTAAAATACAATATAAAATAAATTGCAAAAACATGACAAATGCAAACTTAGACGCCACGAATCATGTTATCAGCGTATGGTAGGATTGCCACGTTTGATGAAGAGGGCTAATGTCCCAGTCTCGCATCGCGGCCACCAAGGAGTTAGCCGGGCGCGCGGTCCTCGCAGAACATGGCGCTCGCGCTGCACCACCGAGGCAGGAGGAACATGACGCGTCATAAGTACTGCACTCACATGTCGCTCAGTGCAGCTGTAAGCTCAACTCTCTCTCTTGTAGAGGATAGGAAGGAGTAAATAGACAGTTATAAGATACCACGGGGAACAGAACCCAGCTGACAAATTCCCAATTTTACTATCACGCAAATAAACACAATGTGTACCATCTCAATCTTGAACAATACTAGAATGTCCGCAGTTAAAGCTTCAGGAATGTGCTCCTAGCTTTACATCGAGAGAGGGTAGTACAAATCAAACGAATAAACAATCAAATAAAATCACCACGAACATTCATCAACCACTTATATCACCACCACCATAACTTGACACACAACCAAGTAACCACCTTCTTTATCACTAACTAATAAGGTTTACGTTCCAATGGGATTTCGATGGTTCAAGGTAAAGATATACTGGTCGATCCCAACTAGTGATGTGCGTAACACGATTTATCGATGTTTACGGTAAGAGACGGCTGATTGATTGAATTATTTAGATATTTGTAAGAAATTCTTGTTTTCAACGATTTGTTGATTTTGTTAGAATGTTGATGTGAAGTTTTATTTTATTTGGAAGATGTTAACTGATGAGATAATTTCGGTATTTCTTAATCATGATTAAATTTGTATTTGATTTAATGCAAAATGGTAATACTTTAATGAATAAGGATCGATGAACTTGCGATAATTACAAGATTGTAATCTGCCTTGACAATACGAAGTAGGTAATGTAAAGTCATTCTTTATCAAAGAATTGTAAGTAATATGATTCAAATAACTGATAATCCTAATTAAAGTAGATCCTATCAATGAATCAGAGATAGTAGGCAAAATATCAGTTATTTGTTTTATCTCCGCAATACAACTTAAAATTGCATCACTACTATGACTATATGAGACATGTTTTTAACCACGTTTGTTTCAGATAACATTTCTCAATGGATTTTATAGATGTTATACTTATTTCTATATCATATAAACATGGTCAGAGATAGAAACTTGTACATACAGCTACAACCCGGGAGTCTTAGAGAGTGAATAGGTTGCTTTTAGGCAAGCGTGCTCCATCATCGACCACATCACCGCTTACCATCAGATGAGCAAGTGGTCAAACGTGTGCCTATCAATAGTAAAAAAAAGAAGCAGTACTAGGAGCCAAGGTTTCAATCAGATATCGATAATCACTTCGTCAACATCCATCAATCCCTACTAATTTCAAAAATACTCTTCACTTCGAAATCTCGTAAACCATACTCAGCATCTTAAAACGAGACAAAAAATGCTCCTTTATCCCGCGTGAAAGCGAGACAGCAACAAAACAGGATGATGTACGCTTTTATGAACACTATAATGGTTTAAATTGGTCCTTTAATAAGCAGCGGGCGACGTCATAAAGTGCTTCAAATAAAACTGTCAGTTCTCGGGCAATTGTTTACGGCTGACTATATTCTGAATGTTAAAACGACCACCATTTCTTGATCCGTCTTCTTCCAAACATTCTCCCCTTTGCCGTCAAGAGTTTAAAGGGTTAAGAGAGGAGGGGAAGGTTTTGTTATGTCAGTTATGTTGTAGTAATAATGTAATGTGCTTGAGACGATTTGAGATTCAATGGAGCGATGATTTTCGTCAGTGTTTGTTTTTGTGGCCGTTTTGTGAACAAATTATATGGATCGGTTTATGAAGAGTCTTGATGTGGTATGCGGTCAATTGGGAGGTTAATATAGTGTCGTTAATAACTTGGGTGGGATTTATACAAGTTTGAATGTCGAACTCGGAACAATAAGTTATCATTAAATGATCAAAATAAAATGTTGGTGATGTCACATCACTAGACCATTTTACAATTACCTGTTTATTTACCGCAACGCAAGTTAGTTGACAGCAATGGATTACATATGATAGAATAAAATTAGAATTTTTTTTTGTTTCCTTCTAAATAATGCAACAGTGTTTATGATTGTCTAGTATTCATCGGCCTAGTACTTATTTTAGGGAGACACAAAATACTTACCGAAAACTGAATTTTATTGCTCTTGGCTGTTAATTTAATCCCTAAAAGAACATTCGTCTCAATAACCCAACAGCCCTCAGTCTACCCCTTCATTAAGACCAAAAACTGCTATTTTTACAATTTATCTACCACCATTAATAATAATCCTCCAACATCACTAATCTTTCATCATTCACCCCAATTCCCGAATCTATTCTCTATCTCATTCACTTATCTTCTAAGAGTGAGTGAGAAGGAATATTTTAGCAATTAATATTAAAACGTGCTAACGAATGGCCGAACGAGGGTAAGTTCATAATCAGGGACGATCGGATTCCTTGCGAATCGGTTATTTGATCAAAATAGCTAAATTGGTAGCGTAAGGCTCTGGGCTCACTGAGGGAGTTACGCAAACGAATTAGAATTTAGAGAGAGGATTTTTGGATACAATGTTGAATAAACGCTTTGAAATAAATACTCAGTGCATTTGCTTCTGTGTGTTAGTGTATACTATGGACGTACCTATATTATTCGACGTCCAAAAAATCTTCCTTGAACATGAACGTTCTAATGGTTTCCCAGCAGCTGAAAGAGCCACTTGAAATGTCAGACTTGATACTATTTTTTAACCTGTGGTCTGAACACATGAAAAATTGTCACAGGCCCTATTTACATGGATTGCAAACTAAGTTTTCGGCCTCTCGAGAGACCTTTAAAACAACAGTTCGTACTGGCAGCAAAATAGTGGTAATAAAGGAATATAACAAAGAGCCAAAATACTGTTAAAAAACCCCTGCTCAAAATACAATTAAACCCCTTTTAACCCAGCAACAATGCAACAACCATTGCATAACATGACTAAAACGAAAATCGTCACTCAAATGTTCCGCACGTTACGCCATAATGTGCTGAAACCTCTAAGCAACAGTTTATAAAGGGAGTGCGGCCCATTTCTCGCCAATTATACGTATGTCAAACACACTCGGTATTGCTCGTCTGGTGAATAACGTACACGAAAATCAACCTTAGCTTGTCGAAACAAAGTCCAAAACCCAACAAGAGAAACACAGCTAAAATGGTAATGATAGAGCCCAGTCTATAAATTGTGTTGCACTGGAATGTGATCTTTATAGCGTGGGTGTTAAGAGTGGATGTCGTTTCTGTAGTAGATCAAAGTGTGGTGTACACGTCGGTGTATGACGTACGCGACAATAATACGGCGATGTTCGAAAATGGCGGTTAAGGAGACGACTGTCGAGGTTTTTCTTTATTTTCTTTGGGTGTATTCATCTTTCGAACTGAGATCTTACTTGATACAATATTAAAGGTAGTGAGGAATTCTGAAGACATTTTATGAGCAGTTTTAATGAAGTATTAAGAGCTTTTTCGTTGAAGATCGATTTCGATATAGTTAAAATGACAACTTCTACATCATTTCAGCTTAAACTGAACGACTGCTTTACAGATGACTAGGCCTCACTGAGATGTCGCTACCACAACCACCTTGAACATATATATATATATATATGTCGTTCATCAGTCTCAACTCCTAAATATCATTGCTGAAATCACATACTCCTGCTTTAAATTGCACCTGACACGTTCTGTCCCACCTTAAGATCGACTAAAGTAATATGCTTTAGTCAAGTCCACCTTTGTGTGTGTCCACCAGTGTCTTTTACTAGTGCATCATCTGCCTAGCCTTTTCCCAACTATATTGGGGTCGGCTTCCAGTCAAACCGGATTCAGCTAAATACCAGTATTTTACGTGGAGCGGCTGCCTACCAGACCTCTACAACCCATTAACTGGGTAACACGGTACTCCTTGGCAAGACTAATGTCAAATTATCTGGCTTCTGACTATCCGTAACCACTGCCAAAGATCTACCAACGGCTTAACGTGCTATCCGAGGCACGGAGGAGTCTCGGTATGTTAAGATGGTCACCCATCCACAGACCAACCTTGGCAAGCGTTGCTTAACCTTGAAGATCGACCCGTGCAGCTATTATTACTTAGCCACGAGCTCCTCTTTACTAGTGCATAAAGTTTTAAATAAAATAATATTCTCCGGGATGCAAAAATCTCGTCGATACTTCAACCACTAAAACGATCTCACTAAGTGTGACAATCCATCGTTGTCTCAGCACGTTGCGTCGTCCATGTAGACAATTACCAGCTCGCTCCAAACTCATCCATATTCAGGAACTAGGCTTCATATTAGCCGCTTAATAACAGACGCCGCTCTGCTGCCTCTAATTTGTAGGTAGACCTTCGACGTTTGGGTTGATGTGGTCTCGGGTTATTATCAGATATCGACTTGAGTCGTGTACTTAAGAAAATATGTACTTGTTATTGCGGATTGTTGAATTTTATGAAATTATACTATTTTTACTGTCGTGGTTAATTTAAAGTATCTTGGCTTCAAATATTTTATTTTATCCTTAGACCATTTAGAAGGCAATTATGTTATTAATGCTACCTGAATGATTTACTTGCAAAATACTGCGGTGGTTCAAAAATGATTTTTTCATGAAGAGAGTGATATAAATTTGTGGTTCAAATGTTTTCTAATGTAATGCCTATTTATGCAAACTTACTAAAGCTTTAAAGAGTCACATTAACGGCCGGTTTTAATAACGTATCTCTACCTTTAACCAACTGTCAAATTAGCTACCAACAGTAGCTGAAACGTCATGTTACAAAGGCAAAGACTACGTTTCAGCTACTGTTGGTACCTAATTTGGTAGATACATTATTGAGACCGGCCTTATGTGGCTTACCTTTGAATTAACTTATTTATTTTTATATTTGCATACCATCAGTAAATAGCGGAATGTGTCGTTGCGCTGAATGTATTATTGTAACATCTCTATGTCCCATATTTTATGTGAATAATTATTGTTTTCCGATTACCATAGAAAAGCCTGTCAAGCATCTGAAACACTTCCAGCTCAACTCCTCTCCTTAACATTGAAACTATCCGACATAGAGCTACGATTTACAGCCTCGCATTTAACACCGCGTTATGGAGTCAGCAATTTGGCTCCGCTCAGATGCGACATCATAGGTTTCACAGCTCCATGTCCGTCTAATGCGTTTGATTGCCGCAGAGAACCCTGATTCATCGCGGCTATTTCGGTTCCGTATGTCTTTGCAATTATTACTGTTTGATGTTTCTGAATGGTTCTGCGTTTGGTTTAGTAAGTGTCTATTTTAAATAGACCGTGGAGATGTTGTTAGTGTGTTTGTGTGTGTGTCTGTTGTCTAAGTAGGTACGTCGAATTGTGGTTTGAACTTTCCAAGTGTCATTGCCGTTGGTGATTGCAATTATGTTGTGTTAATGGAATTTGAGTTCTATTTAAAGTTCAAGACTGTTGAATCTCTGCATTTGGATACTTAAAATAAACTGATGCTTTTATGTAATTTGTACGTAACTACTTAGTTCTTTAATAATAAATATTATAAATGCGACACTGAGTTTGTTTGCTTTTATGACTAAATCGCTAAACCGAATTGCAAACGCTGTAAGATTGCAAAATATCGCGAAAAATTGTTAACTATTTTTTCGTAATAAGACACTGATAGATTGAGCGCTATTTAAATGTCCTATTGATAAACGTATCTTGAAATAAATAGTCAGTTTTTTTTTAATTGGAAGCTTTTGAATTTGGATAGGATTTATTGTTTACAAAACGATTTTTTCATAATATATATCGAGAAATCATAATCTAATAAAGATTTATTAAAATCGGAGTCTGCAATTTTCTGGTGACTTATGTATAAGTCACCAGAAAATTGCAGACTCCGATTTTAATTTTATCACTTGTTGGTCACAAAAATGCTTAAGCATCTTTAAAAATAATAAATATCCAGTCAGCACTTTTTGGGTTGCTTAAACAAGATCCCTCAACAATTCCAGTAGATACCCACCTTTAATTACTGTACCCTTAAAACAAGATAATCATACCGATCATAACCCTATTATATTCGGACCCTCATCGGACTTCGGGTGAGATCGGGCTCCATCGGGCTCCTTCGGGCACAGTCGGGGTTAATTAGCCGACCCCGGCTCCCACCGGGCTACTGTACAGTCGAGAACAATTGTAGTATCTCTATTGATTACTGAGAGCAATTTTTACATTTGTATCTTTTGAAAGTTAGGGTAAGAATCAGGTGTGACAAAATTAATTAAGTGGGCTTGATTTATTGAATAAGAAGTAGATTCGTACAAGGATTGATTTTATTCTTACTTTTGCGCGCTTCTTTGTCCGCGTGGAATAGTTACTTTGGGCAGTCATTTTTATTTTTCAAAAACGCTTAAAAATATGTTTTTTTTTTTTTTTATTAAGTGTCTAAATACAAAGGTTCATGTTTTTTATCTTCAATAATGACGAACGCCCATACAAACCTCCATCCCTTTTTCAACACCTTAAAGGATGATTTTTGGGATGGGAAAACTATCCTTTCCCGGGACTCAAACTATCTCTATACCAAATTTCATCTAAATCGGTTCAGCGGTTTAAGCGTGAAGAGGTTACAGACAGATAGACACACTTTCGCATTTATAATATTAGTATCATAGATATGTAGGTATGGATAGGAAATATTTATAATGTTTACTATTTCTAAACTATCTTAAAGTTTTTAATCACTTACGGCCGGTCTCTAACCACAGTACCTGAAACGTCATGTTTGCCTTTCAAACATGACGTTTCAGCTACTGTTGGTAGCTAATTTGACAGTTGGTTAAAGGTAAACTGGCCGTAAGTCTATCTCCACATTTGTAATGTTTTGCATTTTTTCTTATATATTATCTTGAAAGTTTCATTTCCACCTTGACTGTCGCTTAATAAAATCAACACTGGAATCTTCGCTGACCCGTACTTATTTGTATCGGCTTCATCATAAAAAGGTTGGAATGGTTTCTCTATAGCAAAGTCAAAGTCAAAACGTTTATTTCAATCAAGTGCCATTAAACGGCACTTTTGAACGTCATCATTACCAGTTCAGTAAAATAATAATATTACATTAATAAAGTGACTCTACTGTCCATTCGGAAAGGTAGATTCTTATGGAGAAGAACGGACAAGAAACTCCATAATTACTCTTTTCAAATAATGGTTTTTACAAAATTTGGTATACAAAAATTAGTTTAATATTAGGTATGTGAGGACGATGCACCCAGAGAATGCTACTCATAGGAACAAAATATTACCAGCAGAGGTAAACTTATTCATTTTCTTAGCGATAAAGAAAACCTTTTAAATCTTCAGTTCTCTACAAAATCTATCTTTTAAACTGTCCTCATATATCCAAAAAACCGATGACATATTTTCCAATACCGACGAGTCGGACGGATATCATCTGATTTCTCTTACGCATAATGAGCGGAGGATGAGGACACATCCTCAAGCAGTGAGTACAGAAGCAGATCTCATAACGTGGCGTGCTGCGCGGGCGCACCCGTCGCTTTAATTGTGCGCTTCCCGTCATCAGGTTACCATTCACCAGGGTTGGCGGGTTGAGAAATTCACATTTGATAAAAAAGGTCCCATTAAAATAGAGGGACAAATTTTAACACAGCATTCAGTACGTTTATAGATATACTGTTTCTTTTTTGTGTTTTTATTTTTCTGTTAACTCACACACTGTTTAATTAATGATTCCAATATTTGTTAATATGTGAGTACCATTTACCTAAATTTATTTAGAAAATTAATAAGTTTACCTCTGCTGGTAATACTTTGTTCCTATAAGTACCGTACTCTGGGTGCATCGTCCTCACATAATATTAAATAAATTTTTGTATACCAAATTTTGTAAAACCATTTTTTGAAAAGAGTAACTATGGAGTTTCTTGTCCGTTCTTCTCCATAAGAATCTACCTTTCCGAATTATGACGATCAAAAGTGCCGTTTAATGGCCTAATTGAAGTAAACGTTTTGACTTTGACTTTGTTTAAACAAAGATATCCGAGTAAAAAAAAAACACTGATTAAAATTTTGATTATTATTAAGTTAAAATCCTTAAAACATGTTATTTTGTACATACAACGTGTAAAAAAAAGGCCAAAAAAACTTTAATCTTATTCTACATGCTAGTGAATCACTAACGGTTAAAAATATATATAACAAATGATTAAACATCTACTTAATTATAGGTACACAATACCAGTCGATGTTGCGATGCTTGCAAGATGCATATGCCCAGTTTTGGTTGTTTTCTGGCTGAAATGATGATAATGATTCGATTTATTGTATTTTCCCAAAAATCTGCCAGCCCTAGGGCTCGATTAGAGCTTGTATGCGCGCGCGCCGGCCGCACGACGGATATGCCGCGCGGTTTGATCTCGCGCATTTGCCTCCCACCGACCGTTATACTCTTCTCAGAAATCAATATTATTCCGCTAAAATTAAAAACATACGTCTCAATTAAAATATCGTCTCAAAAATCTTCGATAATTTGTTTTTTCCGGATTGAGGAATTTTATTAAAATTTTATGTGACATGAGATAAAATAGTACGGACGTGTGGTCTCAATAATTATGACCGCAGATACTTACACGTTTTATATGAGTCACTAACATTAAGTGATATTAAAGTACTCTATACTTCCTGCTAATATTATAAATTGGATGGATGTTTGTTTGTTACTCTTTCACGTCACAACGGCTAAACGGATCTTGATGTTTGGCACAGAGGTAGATTATATTCTAGAATAACACATCGGATACTTTTATCCCAGGAATATTTTCCCTTTTTTTTTAAGGATGGGAAGGGCGTGTCAGACTCTTACTGACTAAAACCCATCCATGTTCCTTCTAAAGTTTCCCTCTGCGTTCCAGGGCAGCGGTGACTCTTTCGAACAAATTCCGCAACCCTGGCAGGAATATTTTCCCTTGGGTTAGTTTTCGACAATCACGCGGGCGGACCCACGGTCGGTAGAAACAATATAAATGCGAAAGTAACTCTGTCTGTCTGTTACGCTTTCACGCCTGAACCGCTGAACCGATTTTGATGAAACTTGAAAAAATAACACAACATCCACGCGGGCGAAGCCGCGGGCGGCAGCTAGTACCTAAGTAATAAAGAAATTCTATTAACTAGATAAGATAAGATAAGATAAGTCTTTATTTGCCTTAAACATGGTATAAAGTTGTTACAGTCAGATATTAATGTTAAGTCCGCATGTTTAGCTATACAGGATATGTATCAATTGCATGCAAATTAATTATTATCAGTGAATTCTAAAGTTCAATGTCAGAGATAAAAAGTCAATAAAATTATTAGAAATACAATAATAATAATAATAATCAAAAGCATAATAATAGTTTCAACAGCATTTCTCAGCATTGCGGATACAATGACAATTAGACTTGAAATTTATTGTTTAAAACTAAGAAAATCTTTAATTTCATAAAACATGTGTTCCTTCAACCATTTCAATAATCTGTTTTTAAATGAGTTAGTATTTAATAACAATTTTATTTCTTTGGGAAGTTTGTTGTAAATGCGTATACACATGACTAGAAAACTTTTCGCATACTTGGCTGACTTGGGAGTATCCTGCAAAACTAGTCTGCAAGGATCTCTATTTCGAGAGTTCAATTGATAGGCTTTTTTGAACAATCCCTTATTATTATAAACATAATTACAAACCTCAAAAATGTACAGTGACGGAAGTGGTAATATACCTAGCTTTTTAAAGAATGGTTTACATGACTCATCAGGACGGATACCACAAATGGCTCTGATGCATTTCTTTTGCGCAATAAATGCTCGGTGATTATCTGTGCTGTTACCCCAAAGGATAAGCCCGTATCGTAAGATGGATTCTATATAGGCGTGATATGCCATAATTGCTGTTTTTTTGTTGGATATGTTCTTTATTTGTCTGAGAGCATACACAAACTTATTGATCCTACTGCACAAACTATCCAGATGTACTTTCCAATTCAGATCTTGATCTATGAGTACTCCTAAGAATTTAGTTTGTGGAACTTCTTTTAGCCTGTCAATATGAAGCTTGAAATTGTATTTCGAATGTTTTGATTTATTAAACTGTATAAAATTTGACTTATCCAAATTGATTTTCAATTTATTTGTCTGTAACCATTTTATAATGTCGTCAATAGTGTTATTAATGTCCATCTCATGATCAGATTTAGTTTTACACTTTTTGTCAGATGTCACAATAATTGAACTAAGCACTATGCATTACTTTTTAGTCCTGAAAAATTAAGGTTATTATGTTTTGAGTATGAATGTGGTAAGAAAATGCAGCAACGATTAATGAATTGTGTGGAAGATGACGATATGCATAGAATAGAAATGAACTGAATATTGGGATGACAGCAAATAAAACAGGGTTATATTTTCAATGATCAGCCATATTTTGAATGAAGATATCGCCACAATTGTCATCTCATTATTGTCATGCCTTCTCTCTATCCATGAATTAACCAATGAACGAACTAATAAACGGAAGGAAAACAATAATATAAAGACAAGATATTTCTTTATAATAACTGAGACAATTCTACAGCCTGTTACAGAAAGGTGTGGTGGCCATATTTTAAAAACTGCTTCTGCCCATGTAGACAAATCACATTATTCAAGATGGCTAAAGAAACATCCAAACTTATCATCAGCTGATCAAAATTCTCAGAAGTGACTTTCTTGAACAAATTTGTAAATAAAATAAAAATAAAAATTGTTTATTGACACAAAAAATGCAACATTGGTACTTAAGTTTGAACAGTCTTAGGATGTTTATTACAATATATATGTACTGATACTGAATCCCAAACTAGGCCAGGGGCCTATATCTTGGGAGACAGTGTTCAGTCGCAGCAAAAGGTACACAATACTATTTGTACATAAGGTCGCTGTTTGTTAAGTTAAATACGCTTTAGATTTGTGTTAGTAAACGAGTATATGAGTCTGTGGTTGATAGTGTGTCGTGGAGTGTGTGAGGGTGTGTGTGTGTGTGTGAGTGTGTGTGTGTTTGTGTGAGAGGGTGTGTGTGTGTGTGAGGGAGTGTATGTGTTTGTGTGTATGAGTGGATAAATTGGAATCAGTGGAATTTATATTAGATAGCTAAAAAGGNATGTCGTTGATAGTGTGTCGTGGAGTGTGTGAGGGTGTGTGTGTGTGTGTGAGTGTGTGTGTGTTTGTGTGAGAGGGTGTGTGTGTGTGTGAGGGAGTGTATGTGTTTGTGTGTATGAGTGGATAAATTGGAATCAGTGGAATTTATATTAGATAGCTAAAAAGGTCTTCGGTTGTTTGATAGTCAAGTTGTTGAAGCCATTCAGTAACTTTCACTTTAACTTTGCATCTTCATCTTCTTTGTTCATCTACATGATGGGTAGGAGCAGTTATTTAAATATGATCACCACCTGTCCGTTCAAAAATAATATAGCTAATCTTTAATACATTCACTGTATTTCCAGCAAGTCACAATGGATTAGATTCATTATTTATAAGTCAAGCGCTTCGTTCGTAGAAAATGTAATCAAAGATTAATCGGAAAAATCCACATTTGAAACGATACCACTCTGTCCTTCTTAGAAGCGGTAAAGAAAATAACCTTGTTATCCACCCAATAGGGAGACATTGCGTTGTGTTTATTTAACAGTTTTTGTATAAGAAACCTGTGAAGATATAAAAAGAGATCGAAAAACAAAACGCGAAAATTGAAATGAACGAATGGAATGTGTCCTTTTCATTTTTTAAGGATGGGAAATCTTCAAATGACTTCTTCCGCTCTGGGTATAGCGGAAGGGCGTGTCAGACTCTTACTGACTAAAATCCATCCGTGTTTCTTCTAATGCCATTTGCGTTCCAGGGCCGCGGTGACTCTTTCGAACAAGTCCCGCAACCCTGGCAGGATGGAATGTGTCCTTACGTAGTGTACCTAATAATATCATCTCTGTATGGGCCTTTTGCCTGGAGTATGAAGATGTAGGAGTGGAACCTAGAACTGGCCACAGAAGTTTAGGCAGGCTACGAATCAGGTGGTCCGACAAGGGCGCAGTAGCAAGCAAGGGTTGGTTGGTTGGGTCGGCAGGGTAATGTGGCGTAATATAAACAAGATCTAAACATGTGTACGGGTTGAAAATGGGAGAGAGTGAGAGATATATGTCACCGGAAAATTGCAGACTCCGTAAGATTGTAATAAAACTTTTTATGAAAATATTTCTCGATATATTATGAAAAAATCATTTTGTATACAATAAATCTCATCCAAATTCAATAGTTTCCAATATATCCGTGAATTATTAAGCAAAAATTGTTTACAATTTCACGCGATATTGCACAATCTTAGGACGTTTGCAATTTTCCGGTTATATACAATATCTGTTTAGTATGTTAAAGTTTTTTTAGTAACTTCGAAAAATCTACGAAAATCACAATATTATCAAAGTGCCAAAACGAATTAATAATTCACCCAAAAAAATAACACCTCCATTAAATTCCAAACAGCCACTAATTCTTCTAAACAGTAAAGATTAATACAAACATCAAAATGCAACGTTGATCTAAATATTAAAGCCACTAATCCTCTGCAAGATATATTCTAACGTCGGATATATCGCGATTCTGTGAAGTTTTATTTTTTAATCGGCTACGACATGGCTCGACGACAGCCAGCGCTGTGTTCTGCGCTGAAAAATGAGTTTACAGGAATTTCAGACGGCATAGTTAAGTCCATTCGATGTGGCATATGTAGGACGGCGTGTAGTGAATGCTACGTGATGATCAAGATTTAATATCATCGGTGAACAATCTTTTAAATTCTTTGTTGAATTTTGACTAATTGTATCAGATAGTTTGTCGGAAGTTGTAGTCTTTTTTTTTCTCGGAATTTCTTAAATTGGAACGTATCGATTTATTTTGTGGACGATATAGGTCAACGTACTCTCAATTATAGTGTGTCACTAAAATATTTTATTAGTATAGATAAAAAGTGTTGATATTTTTATATGGTTCAATTAGCTGATTTATAAAATGAACATTCATAAAATATTCGGCCAGTCGGATAGCATACATAGATCATTGATATATTTGCATGTCACTGGACTGAATTCGTAAAAGTATCAAATATATAATTTATTTGTTTGTAACAGTGTGTTACAAACAATGATCTTTATTTGTAGTTTGTATTTTAATTTTGTGTGTGTGACTTGGCTATCGCATTAGGTTAAGACCTGTAATGATAGTTTTAAAGCATTTAAATAAAATAAATAAATAAAAATCATACCCAGTACTTATTCAAACAAAATTACAATTCATTTCAGTTTAAAAAAGAAAAGAAAAGAAAACTAGTTTATTTGGCACACACTGATAATTATTATAACTATTTAAAAGTAACGAACTGTAGGACATTTTTTAGAAATATGCAAATACTTTTAAGGTTTTAAACACAAAAATTTTAGACTGTTGATTGAAACATATAAGTAGTTGTGTATATTTGCTATTGATAAACTTTAAAATCCAAAGCTATAAAGAACCTCGCTTACAGCTAGCAATCGCCTCGCTCCCTCTACCACACAGCCCAAACCGCAGTATATTTTCAATCACAATTTGTCAGTTCGATCCCAGACTAACAGCTTTCCGTGTATCATCAACATTTCCTCGTACGATATAAATCGAGCGACTTCTAATGAAACTGAAACTTTCATAACATTGCTGGGAACAGTTTTTAACGTTATTTTTATGTGTTGAAGATGGATTAGTGAGTCGTCTGTGTGTTTGTTTTTTCATTAGTAAGATGTTTGTTTATTTAGGTGGAGACATTTTGTTTTGAGGTTCCGAGAAAATACTTGTAACAAGGGATTTTGTTATTGTATTTCTTTGACATGTTTGATTGTTTCTTGATCTAATTAATTATAGGTTCCTTATTATTTTCTGCTTTTTATAAATTCTTTATTAAGTTAAGATTTTTACAGTTGTAATGAAATAATTGGTTAATGGAGGATTTTTTTTTTCAAATCAATAGTTTTTGTTTCAGTTGTGAGACGCGTTATAAAAAAAAAACTTTTAATTCAGACAGAGTCCATTAATTGGTTAGTATTCACAAACTTAGTAACAATACAATACTTTTAATTTTTTCTTATTCTTTCCTTTTTCTTACAAACTAGTGCCTTAGTAGATTTTTTCACTTTTATTAAAAAAAAATCTAGCGTAGCTTTCCGACTGCCACTGTGAACCTACCCTTATAAAATGACGTAACACTGGCCATTTCGAAGTTCGTGTTACAAACTTTATTGCGTGATTTATTACTCAAATATCAACTTTAATATTTCAGGGATACGGTTTTAAATTGCTCTGGTGACGTCCGAACGAGCGGTAAAACTTAAATAAATGATAATTTGAAGCTGTTTATAATTGATATTGTGATGTATCAAGCCACCAGCGGAAATTGTGTGATTCTATAGTTTTATGCGAAGTCGCTGTTTTATTTAGAGATATATAGCTTTTAATGTGTTTTGGAGTTCGTGGCTAAAGAATATCAGCCGCACGGGTCGATCAAGGTTAAGCAACGCTTGCCAAGGTTGGTCTGTGGATGGGTGACCATCTTAACATATCGGGTTTCCTCCGTGCCTCGGAAAGCACGTTAAGCCGTTGGTCCCGGCTGCCAGTAAATCTGACTACAGTCTAGCCAAGAAGTACCGTGTTACCCAGTTAATGGGTTGTGGAGGTCTGGTATTCAGCTGAATCCGGTTTGAATGGAAGCCGACCCCAATATAATTGGGAAAAGGCTAGGCAGATGATGAGTTTTTAATGTGTTTTATAGAAAGAAAAATGGTTTATCTATGTTTGTTGCTAATGGTGAACATTTCATTGAATTGTTGAACTTTTCCTTTTGTGACCTGCCGTCAAATAAAAATAACAAGCAATATAAAACATTACTAAGAGGCAGTCATAACTCCCGCATCTGAAAATGCTTTCGTTTCCCGAGATAAAAGCTTTCCATCCTGTTTTTCAGGTAAAAAGATGACTATGACTAATTTCTTTAATACGATTATTTATTTCAAAGTTTATTCAGAAAAACGTTGTTACCATCCAGCAATTGACCTCACAAACCAATCAAGCGATTCGCACAATGTCACAATCTGCGAACAAAAAGAATCTCGACACCCAATTCATTATTTGAAAGTCCCTTGTCGTTAAGGGCCCCTAAATTGCGGGAGCCTCTCTAGCCTGGGGCCCGGCGATGGCGGGTAGATAACGCACGCGCTACACACCGCCGTCAGGGGCCCTTGCGAACTGATGAGGTAGCATTCTGATGGACAAATTTATGTTTCTCGATGGATTTATTGGTTGCCAGTATTTTTTATGGTCCGCCATTTTTTTTAGTTCGTTTATTTGTTGGTTTAACTTTCCGTTTGACCTCGTGATTTTTTGTCATTCTCTCGGGTTTTTCTGTCATTTCGGAAACATTTAAGTCTTTATAGTTTAATAAAAGCTATTTTGCAATGAATGCCTGAGATATGGTGCAGTTTTCCGCTTTCTCAAACTAAATCAGTAGGGTTGTAGGAATTATCGGAAAGTTGAGACCAATATTTGCTGGCAGAAAACATAATCTCAAAGGCCAAGTTCTATTGAATATATTTGAAACTACGTACACCCGGCAATATTCTAACACATATTGAATAAGTTTTCCGTGTAACCAAAGCGAATGAAGCCTAATTTTCGTCCATTTTCAACAGAACTTTTCTCCAATTTTCTCAATACAATGAACAACCTCCATTTCAAATTACAGTACCTACTTACAGCGTAACAATAATAACACACTTATCACTAAATACCCGCTTTTAGCCCCGCACGCAATGTGTGCTATGTCACACGGCCCAGAGGGTTGTAGAGGGTCGTGGGGGGCGGAGGGGTCGTCAACATTTTTGTGCGAGGGAGGATAGCGTAATAATGAAGTGTTATTGTTAATTATTTCAGAATTTCAGATGTGTTAGCTCCGAGCCATGCTAATTGGGTTGGGGGTGGTTCTGTGTCAGCTGTTGTGAGTTTAAACTGACGATTATTGTGGAGGGGGTTGTTTTGATAAGAATTTATTTACTGGTGGTTTATTGGTGTTATTTCTAATCTGATAGAGGATTTTGCAATGCTACTTGTTTTTGAAAATCCTTTCTCAGATTCAGCTGGAGACAATCAGGTCAATTTAAACGTACTAGTGACCCGCCCCGGCTCCGCACGCGTCCAAACTAACATAGTAAACATCTAATTACCAGAATTAAAAATATTGTGGTTCAGGCCTAAATATAGGATATTAGCTTTTGCCCGCGACTTCGTACGCGCATATTCCGTTTTTCCGTTCCGTTATTCCGTTTTTTCCCGTTCCCGCATCCATCCCTCATGAATGGGGCTACCATATACAAAAAGAATTTTCAATATCGGTTTACTATATCCAGAGATACATATATCCCCTACAACCTCACAGACTCACAAACTTTACCTCTTTATAAGATTATATATTATAATTAAGTACTAATATTGCTTGCTTTCTGTTTCATTTCTTTTCTATTGCACCTGCCAAATACTATGTCTCCACTACCCTAAGGTCGCCCTCCTTTGTAAAGTGACTTTAACATGTGCTAAAAATTGTAATACATAATCCGCCTGTATATTTACTCAAATTGTACGGTACGTAATACGTTTACTTTTAGTTACTTTTGTCCATGTAACAGGAGACCTACTTATTGCCGAAATATTGAATAGGATTTTGCCCAACTTAGGGATCAAACAATGGACCACGCGATCAGCAGTCATGGGACCACCTGCCTACCAACAAAGCAGTCAAATTACTAAAACAATATTTGTAGATCATCAAAACGAGAGTCAACTACCATTATATAACAAAATTAGCATGCAGATGATATTCTCACAACGCCGCAGATAGATTGATATGTAATCACATAATCTTATCAATGTGCTTAGTGATAACGCTATGTATGTGACCGCAGGCCGTGATTGACTTGCGGTCACCCTGTACATACCGATGGTGACGGACATACATACAGTCATAGTGCGGTGGGGCTCGGTATGTATGTGGATGCAGTTTTGTTTGTGTATATGTAGGTGAGGTGGTGGAATTTGTGACTTATGTTTCGGTTTGAGGATGAGCTTGTTGTATGTAGTAATTATAATAAAAAAAATAGTTTAAAAAAACTAAAAAAACAAAGTCAAAGTCAAAGTCAAAACGTTTATTTCAATTAGGCCATTAAACGGCACTTTTGAACGTTATCGTTTACAGTTCAGTACAAGCTTTTATAGAAAAATCCAACTAAAAAACAGAAAATAAAATTCAATAAATTTGATTAGGAATAATGTAAAAAAGAAATGAATGTACATTATTGTTAAAAAGGGTGCATTTAAAGTGATATTATCAAAGTGATGATTCTACTACTCATTATCTGTCAATAAAATGTTTATAACTATTGAAACTATGCACCCCACGCTTTTTTACAATAATGTAAATTCATTTCTTTTTTACATTATTCTTAATCAAATTTATCAAATTTTATTTTCTGATTTTTAGTTGGATTTTTCTATAAAAGCTTGTTTTTTTAGTTTTTTTTAACTATTTTTTTTTGTTTTTGTCAAAGGTTATTTAAATAGAATACAATAATATACAACAATAAAAAAATGTGTGTATTTATGGATAATGTTTTGCTTTGTTAGAATATTTTTTATTTTAATTAATTAATCCTGGCGAATCTATGTAATTAGGATAATCGGATATTTTAATTGAATTCTTGCATTGTCATCGATCCTTGACAGGTGTGCAAAGTTTGAACTAAATCTGATCGTTCAAAGTAGGGCAAAATCGAGCTCAAAAGGGTCGGTTACATACATACATACATACATACAGGTGAAGCTAATAAAAGCGTGTTAAAATACATAGTACCTACAAAATTGTAGATTCCGAGGTACCGTATTACAAGTATGTGCCCGACCCAGTTATCGAAAATGACCATGTCACGTTGTGTACTGGGATCGGTCTAGCATCACTGATAGGACTATTGTTACCAATAAGCCTGACATGGTGGTGATAGATCGATCAGCTCGCCGCACAATGATAAAAGGCTGAGAAAGAAAAAACAAATCAAGCATCTCGACTTCGACTCGACTCGACAAGCACACGAGGTTGTCGACATGTGGAATATAGACTCGGCTGTCATTGTGCCGATTGTCATTACGGCCAATGCCCTGATGGCCAAAAGCTTCGACGACCGTCTGTCGAAGCTGGCGTTACGCGGTTGGATAAAGGGCCTGATACAGAAGGCAGTACTCCTCGATACGGCTCGTATTGTGAGGAGGTTCCTTTCTCTGGAGCCCTAACCACCGGTAGCTTGGACCTTACTCCCGAAATCAGCGGACTACTGCTTGTTATATTTTTTTAACGTTTTTTTTTGTTTTATTGATAAGTAATATTTAAAAATGTAAATGGTATGTATTTAAAATGAATAAAGAGAATAATAATAATATCTTGGGACAAGTCACTCACTGTCATCCGATCCCAAACTAGGCAGAGCCTGTGCTATGGCAACTAGACAACTGATAAACATACTTATATATTTCTAAATACATACATATTATAGACAAATTACACCCAGATACAGAACAAATGATCATGCTCATCACTCAAAGATTTGTCCTGGGTGGGAATCGAAACCACGACCTCCGGTTAAGCAGTCAGGGTCACTAACCACTCGACCAACAGGCCGGTCCAATTGTTTATTTACTAGTTATTTATTTAATTTTCGAGCCGTTTGGGGTTGAAACTGTTGGACCGTGGGGTCCGAGTGCTCATGCGTTATGTTAAGAACTTGCCAAACGCTTAGTTGACACTTCGCGTGACCCAAGGGCTGGCTTTTACCTCGGACAGAAGATAACTTAATAACGTGGCAATGCCGCCAGTCTTTTGGGCTGACTTCCAGTCGATAGCGACGCGGACGAATTTTTTTGACGCCATATTTTAGTTAGGAGTTTTTATTTTTATTTTAAGTGTTTATAGTTAGTATTTAAAATATGAAATGTACATGTTTATTTATAAAAGAATATAATTTGTGAATTAAAATAATTAATAGTGTGTAAAAATTATTAATTTATTTTATGGACAAAAAGCAAATGTCTAACTAAGTAAATATGAAAATATGGAGTCAATAATTCTATTTATCTAATATAAACTCCTTATTGCTGTCAACTGGTGTGAACTTGTGAAGTGTGCTTTAGATACAAGGCCCCTGTATTTAGATATGTTTTTGATTTATTTATAGGTATTTTATGTGCTTTGAAAATTGAGTAGGAATAGTGTCATACGTTTGTGATTTCTGTATTGCAGTGCAAGGGCAGAAATAGGGATGTTGCTGGGTTAAAAAAAATATGATCCTATTTAGTCCGTCAGTTAGATTATCGAAAAATATTAAAAAAAAACGAATAAAAATTACGAAGATAAAACGCATCAAAGATGTGGGGGGCCTTGTAACGTCAATTTCCAGTTAAAAGTGTACTAGTAAGTGACGTCACACGCGTTTTTAACGATCTGTATCGTCTTCATTTTTTGTTTAGGTGACAAAATAAAAAATTCGTGTCCAATATTTTTTGGAAATCTATCTGACGGACTAATTTGATTTTTTTTTGTCACAAGGTACCCTATTCGGGATGATAACAGTTTTTATAGGCCTAAAATTATGCTTCTTATTTTCTTTGATACACCTTGGCTTCTTGAAGTTTATGGATGTACAGGAGATGAAGGTCGTCTTTTATTCTTTGGAAATCTGTTTCATTTAAGGTTTTCGCTGACATAAGCTATTTCTGGCGCCAATGCTTTTATTTCGAAGTTATTTATTATCCATGTGGTTTCACTTTTCACAAATATTTTTTCTGCAAACTTTTGCAATGGATAGCTAAAATACTCATTTCAGGTTTCGCGGAAAAGTAAATGCAGGTAGATTCGCGAATACCGTTTTTTCAGATAGATAATATTACTAAATTAGGGTTTTATAAAATTTAGTTCTGCGTTTTTCGGTCATGAAATTTTCAGCAGGAGTTTCAGATTCGTAAAATTGCAACACAGTGGCTAATAAATCCCACGTAACTCGGTACTGTGCACAATTAAAAATGTGTGTTCTCCCCAGTTCTAATTGTCTCGCCACCTAACACCGCTCAGCAGGTTTGTGTTGTACCTACGTACACGCGAACACGGCTTCCGTTTGTTTTGCAAATGCTCTTTTTAGGGGTGCTCGAGGAATTGAGGAAAAACATGCAGAGAAGGTAGCAATTAAGTAATTAATGGAAATGAGTTGGTCATAGAAAAGACGGTTGTTTTGGTAGAATGTTAAGGATTGCCTAAAGCTAAACAAAATAAATATTTTCTGAGAGAAAAAAACAAATTAAAAAAAAAAACTAAGGACACCTTAATTTTTTTTTTAACGTTTCTCCACTCTTGGAATTTCTCCTGTATCGTGGGTGCGTTTACAGACATACAATATCACATACACAACAGCCAGACCCGGAACAATTATCTGTAAGCCATACAAATACTTGTTCCGTGCGGGAATCGAACCCGCGACACCCAGCGCTGTAGTCAATCGGTCAACCACTGCGCCAACCGGGTCATCTACACTATAACTATAATATTATATTAAGGAAACGGAATCGGAACCTAGGTCATATATCATATTTAAAAATAATAGGTATGTATTTGTAGATACCTTATCTTCAAAACAATAAGAGCTTTTAAATCTCTCCACAATACCCAGAAAACAAAATCCCCACTCACCAAAGACTAAAAAAAATCCACACCAACGGAAAAACATCCATTGAAACACTTTAATGCCTACACGTAGTCTAAACACGCGCCAATTAAGCCCACTTAGAATATAATTTAATACTCTCGGAGAACATGGCCGCCTGGTACCTGGTCGCTGGTAGCTGGTAGCCTGGCAGGCGGTACGTTGGTATAGTCGCGATCAATTAAGGCGCGTGTCCGGGCATTTTTATGCAAATATCTCCGCCGGTGGTCCCGCGCCGTTCTCGGTGCACGGGGCGTCCGGGGTAGGCCATAGAGTATCTATATAGACGTTAGAGAAGGCATAACGTAATCGATCGTGGTTGTGGAAAGGGGGTGAAAATGTAATCGGTTTAATCCAATTCTATATAATTATGGAAATATCCACCTCCCTGCTAATCATGTTAATGTGAATGTAACTCAGTGTCTGTCTGTTGTTTACCTTTTTTTCGTCTTAATGGCTGAACGGATTTGGATGCAATTCAGCACACGGGTAGACCATGTCCTGCTATAGAATATAGGACAGTTTTCTTCCCGGATGTATTTTGCCTACGAATGATTTCCGACTTTCCCGCAGGAAAAGCCTCTGGTAGGAGGTAGTATGTTATAAAGCCCTACTCATAGCGCTCTGATTCGAAGAATTGGTGTCTGACTTAATAACATAATTGATTTTCTTGGATTTCGTTATAATCGCATAGATCGAACACTAAATTATATAAATTGAGAGCAAAATTAGGTCGAGTGGGATGTAATTAATCTAGACTATTTAATATGTTTAAAATTATTAATTGATTTCAGTGAATAGCAATATAGGAATATGTTGGGAAATCCATTTCCAAGATTAAAGGAAAAATAGTTAAGTATATGTTGTTATTTCATGGTTCACTTAAATTTTCACTTATTTTTTTACCGTAAATGTTGACTTTTAAAAGTATCTTTCTATGGTCTAATTGAAATTGAAATTAATTGACTTTGAACTTTGTTTTTCAAATAAATGTTAAGAATCTTTAGTATTTCAAATGTGCGATTTACTAAGCAGTTCTTACAATTAATGAGCCGAATATGCGTTTTACTCTGCGAAGTAAAAAAAATCCTTAAGAATGTCGATGTCCTTTCTGCAATTTTATAAATTGAGTACTCTGTGGTCGCCCGCCATCCGGTTTCGGCTACAATAACACAAGCCCTCATCATTGATTCAGAAACATCAATTAGATCAGTATCTATCGATATTAGGAAGTTTTAGATAATTCGATTATCTATCGATTTTATTGAACGAGTATCGATAACAGGCTCTCAGCTTTAAATATTAATAGACCCGTTGGGCTGCTCTCAGATTAAATTGTTCTGATAAGGAGCTTCTTATGGATACTTAATATGAATTTGTTTGTATAATTTTAATATTAATTGCTTTAAGATAAAGTTGTGATTTTTATTTTATTTTTTAACAGGTCCTTTCAGATTTAATTTATTTGTTTATAGGGGCGTTCCATATCGTTGTTCATTTAAATAGCAATCATTCAAATGGCTGTCAAGTCTGCTATAAAAATGCTGATGACATTTTAATCAAAGGCCCAATTCTAAAAATTTTAAGCAACGTTCACATTCGCACCTCAGTCTGACAAAAATATGTTTATGAAAATTGAGGCTTTTTTGACAGATTGCGACTGAGATACGATGCGAACGTTGTTTAAAAATAGTAGAATAGGCATAATGATGTGAGAGAGGTCCCGCAATTAAAAGCGGAATGGGTAAAATAGGATTATTATTTGATAACAACTTGTTTATTCAGATCTCTCTAACGATAGCGTCTCGTCAATGAAGCACTAAGGGCGAGTTTTTTGTCCGTAAACCTGGACAAAAATTGCAGTAAATTCCGTTGAAATGCTTTTCTCGACAGATTGTTTAAGGAAACCCTTATGAAACACACCTAAGTGGTATTGTCGAAAATTATTTTCACAGGAAATTCACCAACGCAAACTCGACCTCAAAATCAAATCCAATTTTCCAAAACCTTTTATTTTCCTACAACAAAAAGCAACATTATAAATGCCACTACACCTCCCATTCCAGCAGTACTCACTTAAGAGCAGCCCTTATCTTCAGCATCTTATCTGCATAAGGCTTAGTGCACACGAGTGACCATTCCCGATTAGGGACTAATTAGCACCTCGCAGATTGGCCGCGAGTTATTTTAAGGGCCGATAAATGCGACTTTCTCGTCGCGTGGGCGAATTGTTTTATTTTTACAAGTATTTGTAATGAGAATGGATTGTAATTGCCGTTTAAAACGTTTTTAGGAATGCTGTTTTTAGGTTGCAATTTGGTTTTGTATTGTTTGGTTGGTTTGGAGTGTAAACTGCTGTGTTTTCTAGCGAAGTTAGTCCGAAAAATGTGTAATAGATATTCTTGGGGTATGACCAAATGTTCAAACACTAAATCGCTTTACCGGAAACGCTAATTAAATAAACGTGTTCATAAAAAAATCAAAAGAAATTAATCAGTAACTTCCTCAAAGAAAAACCGATCTAATAAAACACATCACATTAAATAAAATGCTTTTAAAATTACTGGCATCATTACCGCCATCGAATACCCACATGTCATTTACGAAGCTGTCATCTGTCATATATAAACGACAGCCAGTGCACACTGACCTTAATACACTAGATAACTTCGTCTGTCATCAGATCAGTATAGAAACTCATTTGTTTCAAACTTTTCTCAAGCCACGCCCGTTTGAAAGTTTGCCAAATTGTTCTGTTCCACCAATGGGAGGAGAGAGCGGTAGGCCCGGTTTGTGTGAGCCAATGAGAGTCGAGCGTGGCCTGCGTTGGCGCAGGTTTCGTTTTGCAATTCAATGAGTTGTCTAACTGATGTTTTGTTTGGCATTGATCCGGGCCATTGATGATGATTGTTAATGAGCACTAATTATGCGGTTCTGTTTCTCTAATGCCGATGGCAGGAAGTGACGGTCATTTGTAGAATGTCTTGTTTCTCTTTAAACTTGTTTCTGTGTCAAGGAATTTGTTGAATGATATATTTTCGGTTGTATTGGATTTCATTGAAGTTGCGACTATACATTTATTTGAATCGGAGAAGTGGTTTGAAGTTTACTGCATTCGGGGCCCTACTATGAAGTCTTAAAACGATCATGATTCTGCTCTAAGAGGGAGACGAAGCTATACATAGCGAATAGCACTATCCCTTTTACATCATCGGAATTGGATGGCATTAGCACGTCATGGTAGGGCTGAGTTCGAGAATTGTAGAAAAACAGTGCGCTGCTTCGTCACTGCAAACAATCTAAATTCAATACGAAGTCGAAAATATTATAGTCAAAAAAGTGTTATTTATTCATGTAATTTCGGATACGCAAAATCATGTTAACAAGTCCAAACGCTCTACAGTTTATCGTCCACCTCCCGATACTCATTATAATACCCTCGGTCCTCACCCACACACAAATCATTGCCTCTTCTCATCTGTGTACACAGATCCCTAATAAAATTTATCAAAAGCATGTTAGTACAAAGTGGCATTTTATTTAATAGAGTTTAAATATAAATTGGTGGAGTGCCAAGTTTGTGCCACTCGGCAAGTTGGCAAGTCCGTCGGTGCCAAAAACTGCTCGGCGCATACACTTGCAGATATTGCGATAGAGGAGTGCTAACTGACGCGGGGCTAAAGTGACTAGATGGGGCAGGGTGCGGAGTTGAAGTTAGGTGGTGAGCGTGGTTGGGAATCTTGGGAAATATTTTTGACGATTTATACAAAATGTATTAGTACGTTTTAGGACGTACTCAATTGACTCTGAAATAACTGTTAAATCTATTCTCCGGGACACGTCGAGCTTCATTGACTCGGCGTTTTTCTGGTGGTCGCCACTGTTATTTCTGGCTTTCAGGAGTAGTAGTGGTTGAGCATAGTGTGGTGGGCTTGTCCCATAAAACAAACTCAGAAATGATTTTGGATGACTATAGCTGAATATTAAAAAAAAGCCAAGGACACTGTTTATCCTGTAAAAGTCAGTGAAACAGGTTTTTATTTAGTCGATAAGTTATTTTCTTTTAATTTTGCAATTGTTTTGTGCGTAGAGCAATTAACGGGTATGCGTAATTATTAGATAGTCAAGGTATACAAAAATTCCATTAATTTAAGACGAATTGCTCTATATTAACACTTATTAAATCCTAACACAAAACGGAAAATTTCAATCGCACTCCATCCGCTTCACAAACGAGCCTCATAAACAATTTACATCCAGCGCAATATCATAACGACGCCATTTAAATACCAGCCATCATTCAGATACATAAACATTCTTCAAATGCCGTCATGACAAGTTAAAAGCTTGCCAGTATTTACTATCGTCTAAATGCGCCATAATTTAGATTTAATTTGGCATGTGATCTGGACTGGAAGTGGCACAGTCTGTCACTGTCCGGTTGTGACAGAGGAGGTTGTCAAATGGCAGCCAAATCGATTAGGAATGGCCTTGGACTGGAAGATGTGGAGTGGTTAGGGTATCCGTAATTTTAGGTTTACAGGTGCTTTTAAAGGTTAACCTAAAAGCAGGAGTTTGGGAGGTTATTAAAATAAGGCAGGATTTTGAGCGAGAAGTTATAATAAAACTGAGTACCTATTCATATTATTTTTGGCTGAAGATATTGCACAAACAGCTAGGTACTGTTTTAGAGGTTAGACATGCAGTCGTTCCAGAAACAATCGTTTATATTCAGATGCATACGGCTAGTCTAGAATCCTAACATGGCTGGACTAGGGTAAAGGCAAAAATGTCAATCAATTGCCTACGACTGTTGGATGCTGAAAAAACTTGGGATTGACAATTTGTTGTCAAAAATTTCTAACCAAGTCATACTAAAATGGACTCAGTTTCCTCCTGTTTCTCCCTTCGAAAAATAATAATTAACCTCAGATTATCAACCCCTATGTGTCAGAAGCTTTTGCCCGAAGCTTCACTCGCGTTAGTATAGATTTTCGTAAAAAAGTAGCCTATAACCATGTCCGCGGTCCCATCTATCTCTACCATCACAATCTAAACTAAATTTACGATTTATCATCAAATAATAGGCGTTTTCATTACGTGCATATCAAAACTGTTCAAAAATCTCACCTGTATTTACTAAGACGTATAAAGCGGCCCATCCAGCACCCAACATCCGTGGTGCATAAGCATCGAGATTGCATCCGCACAACATTTGTATCACGGCGGCTCTCAAGAGGCCGACTTTGATGTCGGCTGAGCTCTGCAGCGCTGCAGCGCTTCTTGCTATCATCTGCAGCGCGGCAGCTATCGGAACTAATATCGAACACTTTGTAGCGTTCGATTGAGGATGTCTAACACTTCAGGTGTTTGTACTTGGAATTGGGAGATTGTGCCTCTTATGACTTATCGGTACTGCAGTATTACACATTATATTTGTGTCGCATCTCGTGGCTAAATAACGTCAGCCGCACGGTTCGTCCTTCAAGGTTAAGCAATACTTGCCAAGGACGGTCCGGTGATGGGTGACGTTTTTCAGAGCCTCGAAAAGCACGTTAATCCGTTGGTCCCGGCTGTCATTTGGTGATCTTTGACAGTTACATAATATTAAATTAATTTTTGTATACCAAATATTGTAGAATCATTTTTTGAAAAGAGTAACCATGGAATTTCTTGTCCGTTCTTCTCCATAAGAATCTACTTTTCCGAATGGACAGTTGAGTCACTTTATTAATTTTATACTATTATTTTAACTGTAAATGATGACGTTCAAAAGTGTCGTTTAATGGCCTAATTGAAATAAACGCTTTGACTTTGACTTTGTTGTTGTGGATTGTTGGAAGCCAGAAAATCTGACACCAGTTTTACTAAGGGATAAAGCGATACCCAGTTACTGGGTTGCGGAGCAGTCACTCCGCGTAAAATCCTGGTACTCAGCTACATCCGATGGATTGGAAGCCGATCCTAATTCCTAACATAGTTTGAGAAGATAGATTGCCTTCCTGCTTCTGTCCCAATTTATCTGGGATTCTTCGCAGGTGTGAAGTAGTACTCGAACATAATTATTCTTTTTGTAATCCTTTCTATTATCTACCCGCCATCTTAGTTGGACTTACTTTTAGTATTTAATACCTAAGTGCTTGTTTCACGATGTCCAAATAGGGACTGAATTTCTTTAAAAGTATGTGCCAGGTGAGTCGACGGGAACTTAGTCGTAGATGGTGAACATAGGCGCCGGGTGCAAGTGGGTGCACTTGTACCCCCCCCCCCCCCC
>NDFZ01005186.1:199123-309078 GCA_002192655.3 Mamestra configurata
CCCCCCCCGCATTCAGTAAAACATACGGAACCTGAAGATATAGAAATGTAGTAAAAGAGACCTAGCAAATCCGAGGCAAGGTACTTCGAGCTTCCCTCGCGTTCGGCCTTGTATCCGTCTTCTTTAATTCTGGGCAAAAGAAAACCTACCCTATTCGAGGCGGGGTTTTGAAGATGCAGCCCTCCCTGAAAATTGTCCTGCCGGCGCCCATGGTGGTGAAATAGGCCCTGAGTCTAATTTCACAGTTTGGTCCATGCCTCACACCCTTATGCCCCAGTTATTTTACTACAACATAAAAAAGCCTAATGAAACATCCCAATTTTAATATGAACGTTTACTTCTAAATCTTTACTGAAATCTAGTCATCAACTCCCTGCTAAATTCCCAAACTGCCCACACTTACAAACAAACACAGGTTTGCACCATTCATTAATGTCCAGTTTGATCGGTATTGATCTGTCATGGCCAACCACTGTTTAAAAATGCATCGCGATCGAGTCATTACTGTCACTACCTCTGCTGCGTCAGGCGATTTGTGAGTATTTCCTCAAACATGGCCATACTTGGCAAGTTGGTGTTTATTTGTGAAGTTAAGTTTAAGTGACAGATTTTATGATTGGATCTTTTGAAGATTGTGACTTTGTGATGGATGTGGTTTGTGAACAACTGTATTATTTAACTCTTATGTATAGAGCTTTTGAGGAGGTTGAGGAAGAGCATATTTCAGTACCTTTATGTAATAAAAGGCGAGCATATTGTCATTTACCGGATACGAGACCAGATTCACTCGCATAAAAATGTATGAAAAAGTAGCCTATGCGTTATTCCAGGATATGTACTGTATGTGTGCCAAGTTTCATCCAAATCCCTTCAGCCGTTTTTGCCTGATTGTTGCACAAACATACAAATTTTTGCATTTATAATATTAGTAGAATTTTTTATGGTCGTAGACATTTTCTGTAGTCGACCTTAGGGTCATCCAAAGACAAAACACAACACTTATTCCTCTTTAAAAACCATTACAGCCACATCGATAACAAGTGCGATAAAAATCTCATGTGGTCATAAATACAACAGATGACAGATTGATGGCCACAGACTCATAGCGCGTTAACGAGACAATAAAGTCATTCCACTCAACTGTGCCATGACTTGCGGCCACCAGTTCACGCCGAGTTAATAGTATTGTTTTTATATGAGCGCTGTTTAAATTGTCACTGAAGTATAGCTCAATAGGTGAGAGAAGGAGATAGATTTCCATACGATATCTGTTTTTTTTTTAAATTTAATTTGGGTTTGCTCTTGACTCTAGTCTAGGTCATAGATACCAGAGACAAAGTCGACGATGGAGCGAGCTTACCCAGAAGAAGCTCTAATTTTGAAGAGATTAGGGTTGTATGCGTTCGGAAACACAGACGCAGGCAGAGAGTTCCACTCCTTTGCTGTGCGAATTATAAAAGACGGTTGGAAACGTTTAGTGCGAATTGGTGGAATAGCAACACGGTAGGGATGGTAACTTGCAGTGCGTCTAGATGTCCGACGGTAGAAGGGGGCCGGTGGGATGAGATCGTGGAGTTCCTGGACACTCTCCCCGAAGTACAATCTGTACTGATATTCATAACGACCGTCAAAGATCTGCAAATGACAGCCAGAACAGCTTAGCAACAGACCTATCTCGATAAGCGTTGCTTAACTTGAAAGAATGATAACAATCTTACGGTATTTACAATAATCCGGGAAGCCAATTGGGATGAATGTTGAACTACCACATCAAGAGCTCTTGCAAATATTTAAGCCGTTAGTTATTTATATTTCAAACGTAATGTAATCACTAGGTATATTGTACAGTACAACAGTATGTAGATAGTCGGGAGATGGATGGACGCATCTAGCCAGCATCCGGCGCGCTTCCTGTGTTGGAGAATATTGTTACAGGGATATGTACACAACACAACAATTATAGGGTATACTTCAACCTGAACGGCTTCCTACATATTGTGATATAAAGTGCCTTTTGTTTCGAATGTCAGGCTTTTGGTACTACGAGAGGAGCTCGTGGCAAAATAGTAGTATAAGAAGAACAAAGCCATACCCCACCCATAGAAGAAAGATATTCCTTTCAGTATTACCGGGAATAAAACAAAACTGTAATTATTGTAAACGTAATTTATAATAATTTTATGAATAATATAAAATTAATAAACATTAAAAGAACTGCCCGCGACTTCGTACGCGCATATGCCGTTTTTTCCCGTCCCCGTATAGCCTATAGCTTCCTCATGAATAATAATATAATAATAAAAAAAGAAATTTCCAAATCTGACTGGTAGTTCCAGTGATTAGCGCTCAAACAAACAAACAAACTCTTCGCCTACATTATAGTAGTATAGATATTTGAGAACCTCACAATATGTCCTTTCTTTTGATATGTCACACGGCACAGTTGGAAAAACATTATTATTTTTCGAATTAGAAAAATAACAAAAAGTGACCCCATATTTAAAATGCACTTATTTATTTACATAACGCGTTTCCGTGTCATCATCATGACAGAAGTTTATTTGTGTACCTTTCAACTGAATCGGTCTTATAGATTCGGGGCAAATTGTTTCTGACAGACGGACATACAAACACACGAGCGAATTAAGGGTTAAGTTTTTAATTCAAAACGTACGGAACCCTAAAAAGAGAATCCTCAATTACAGCATCACCCAGCCTCCTCAATTATAACCAATTTCATCATCTCCTTATTAGGGCCGCCGGAAGCACCCATCCTATCGGTGCCAGGTCCCCAGTTCCACACTCTGCTGGCTCCACACAGCGGCATAATTGGACCGTATTCACCTGTAACGAGCCGCTTAATGAGACGAAATAATATGGCAACTAAATGAATTATACGCGCGCCTCTAGCATTGATGTGCGGGGAATGGAAGTGGCACTAGGAGCCCTTGGTTCAGGACGTATGTCGTGTCTCTTGACCTAAATGTGTTTGAAAGAAGTTGAATATTATGTTAAACTGTCTACCGTTTTATGTTTTTTTATGATTATCTAGTTAATAAAGATATTATTTCTCATTTTAGGTTTGTTAGCCTCATTCATAGCAGCTTGAGCGTTTTCGGATTCATTATTTTAATTATGGCAATACTTTGTTACCACATTTTTTTTTCACCGGGATTCAATAAAGGAAAAATTCTCATTTTCTTAAAAATACAAATTTCCAAAAGACTGCAAACATGGATTTTATTATGCTATTTTTTTTTTGCATTAGGAAAACTTTTGTCCACATTAAAAGTAATTAAGATAGATACATCTCTCGATTTTCTAAAATCCTAACTGTACTAGTACTAAAATAGTATCTAAATACTGTATAACTTTCATTATAAAACCGCTATCGAAAACTTGGTCACTTCCAGCCACTCTACCTCTCTGCAAGCTTTTGATCGCTCATACGGCGCGGAGTAATATCTGCACTTAATTATAAACAGATCGTCCACACACACACAACACGCCGACTACACACACACAACACGCCTACTACATACACACAAGCCGTGTACTCATAGTTAGTAGATACCGATACAATACACACACACACACTGAATGAGCAGCAAGCTTGAGAATTTATGTTATACTGAGTGAAACCGTGGCTTTGCTTGCGTGAATAGTTTTTATTTTAGATTGTAAAGTAGGATTTTTATTTTTTCTTCTAATTTTTTTGTTAATCTGTGTTAGTTTTAGGTTTTTACGTGTTACCTTTGTTGTATTGTTTTCTTTGTAAGAATACTTTGCATACCTTTGTATAAATGCTAGTTCTTCTAACTCAACAGACAGATGTGTTGCTGGGGAGTTTGTTGTGCCACTTTTTCTTCCCAACTAAAACACTAGGAAGTGGTGACGGGCGGGCGTTTTGGGGGACTGTCTTTATGTAGAACTTTGACGTTCAAGAAGTGCTGGCACTCAGCCTAATTTGCATAAATGACTTTTGATTTTGATTTGATTTTGTAATAAAAACATACACATTAACCATGAGTTTTTGAGACAGCGTTTTGAGTTTCTCTGGCTCCTGTATAAGGTTGCTGAAAAAATTAAAAGCTCTTGCTTATCGTTTAGAGCTTTTTAATACAGTTTCAAAATGAACTTAAGTATAAGTAATTTTGTTTTGATCTTTCAAAGAATGGGTCTAGGCGTCCTGTTTTCTGGACTCTATTGTATCAATACAGTTAAAGAATGAACGTACGTGAAACTATTGTCTAAATAAAAGGCTTTATGGCTAATTCAACCATTTTTTAAGCAACGTTCACATTTCACTCAAAGATGTTAGGTGTTTTAGATTTAAGAAGAACAAGATGCGACTACGAACGTTGCTTAGAAATTGGTTGAATTGACCCTCCGACAATCATAAAAAGTAGTTTGGATACAAAAGCAGTGCAGATAAAATTCCTTCTTGCAGGACCCTGTTCAAATAGTACAGTGCAATATAAACCGGAATCGCGTCAGTCCATTCAACTTTATAATAATTAAAAGTTAATTGAGCGTAAAATATGGCCGCGATCCGAAAATATGTGCACAAGTTTAATTGAATATGTAACAGTTATTTATCAGGCTGTTCATTATAATGCGTTTTCAACTATGGAGTATATCGGTGTGATGCGATATTGTTTCTGATTCATTGAATCCACATGATTGGTGAACTGCTGAGTCCTATGGGTGCCTGGTACTCGGCGCAAAATGTGGTACAGGTTTTGGAAAATTAATTAGCTCAAGGTTCCTTTTTACCCGACTACGGCAAAGCCAAAAGGAAGGGTTATGATCTTATTACTTTAATTTTTATTTGAAATTTTAGGGGATGATTGATTTAATAAAAGAGACGTGTGCGTCTTGGGACGCCCGACAGAAGAGATAACTTAAGCTAATCTAAGTCGAACTATTTAATATGGGAAGTGTCTGTTCAAAATACGACTAGCGCTGTGGGTTAGAGTGAGAGAGGAAGAGCCTGCCTACCGCTGCCGTATGCGTGAGAGAGAGGGAAGCCAGACAGACTGGCGCCGTAACACGTTACGTTACGAAGCGGTTTATCCTCCCATAAGAAGTTATCACTTCAAAAAAATCAAATATAATGAGAGAGTAATCTTCGTTAAAAATAAGACATTAATCATTTTTACCGGAGTTTGATGTGGGACGCCCTGCGGCACGAAGGATCGATGATTTGAAAAACGTGGCTGGCAGCTTATGGATGCGGACTGGTCAAGACCGGGATGGTTGGCGCTCTTTGGGGGAGGCTTACGTTCAGCAGTGGACGGCAACTTGGTGATGATGATGACCGAAGATTACTCTCTCATTATTTTTATTAGGGCATAGCTTCTGCTGTAGCCTGCGCTAGCGTGTTTGTCGGAAATTATTCCCAGGGAACATCATCTCCCGGAATTAAAAGCCTATAAGCTATTCTAGGCTAAAATCTATGTTTCTGCTCCGCCGTCACCAGTTCCAGCGTGACTGAGTTACAACCATCCAAACTTTCCAATTTATAATACCTAGTAGTAAGGTGGGCTAGCTATGTTTATGGATATACTATTTATTATGGATGGGAAATCATCAAACGACTCCTTCCGTTCTGGGCGGAGCAGAAGGGAGTGTCAGACTCTTACTGACTAAAACCCATCCGTGTTCCTCCAAATGCCCTTTGCGTTCCAGGGCCGCGGTGACTCTTTCGAACAAATTCCGCAACCCTGGCAGGTTTTGGCCCTAGCGGGCCCCGTCTACTATGCTGACATATCTTTGATAGTTGTGTACCTACCACTCGAATCACAGGCGGGCTAGCGCTTACTGGTTAAAAATATTCGTTAGAGGAAGTCTGGCTGGTCATTGAAAACTAACCATGTATACAGGGTTAATTTTATTGACCTGCCATTTTTTTCCAGGCGCCAATAAAAGATACGATTTACTAAAAATGTAAGGAACTACTGTTTTTTTGCAACTTCCAAAAAAGAGGAGGTCCTCAATGCGGTGGGTTTTTTTGTTTGTTTTAGGAGTGCTTTTGATTGATATAGGAAAAAAATGGAATGGAAAATAATGGAGTAAAAGTCAATATACATACTCATCTTTCTGAATTCACAATTAAGACACATGCCACTTCCATCTCGCAACGACACTATTTCACTGCTAATAACCAAACAAACTACCATACTATAAACTAATCTGTAGTCTAACAACATCCTAGCTGACACAATGCACGCTGGCAACACTGTCACTAGACGTCAATGCTGACAGCCGCGCAGCTGTCAAGTTTGACAGCTCATTGAGATTACATTGTAAAGGACACGGCTGCAGTGCCGGCTTGTAATAGTAGGTACGGAGTAATTAGTAGTTGATCGACTGTAGATGTGTGTTATTGGTGAATAATTGCCGGTTCATATAACTTATCAACTGTTGTGGGCTATTGTTCTAGTCGGATCAAAACTTCCAGAGATAACCTTCTACAAACAAACATACAACGGGGTTTTTTTTGGCGATTCCAGGGCTAGTCCAATGGAAAATTTGATCTTATTAATGAAAACAATGACCCCTTTCCAGGTTAGCTTTTAGTCTTGTACAGCCTGAATAACCGGCTATGGGTTATTCAGGCTGTAGGTACCTGATTTTTGCATAACTCGTCACTTTCACACAAAACTAATTATATCCTCACATTCTAAATTGCATGCCAAAACAAGCCTGTGTGAAACAAATTAATTCAATCAAATCGATAGTAATTAACGAATCACAAACCACTTACAAACGCATTCAAACGCAAAACGATAGTAATTTAATTAATTAATCTAATCGATTTGCTTGTCTAAACCGATTGATCGATATAATCGATACAACCTAGTAACCATACATTATAGAGAATGGACTGAGCGTTCGGAACGCTCAGTCAACAACAATAATACGGATATAAAATATTGAGAGAGATAAAGCGATTGTACGGCCAGAGTCTACAGTCTAGACAAAGTGTCAATCAGCGAAAATGATTGTCGAAAATTCAAGGTAATTAAAAAAACATGTGCTACCGGAATGTCACATGATCAATTCCAAACGTTCCTTTCTACAGAGAGGTCAATTATTTAAGGACTTTTTTTATATTTTTCTATAAACCCGCGCTTGAGCTCAATCTCATCTGGTGGTAAGCGAAGGACGAGTTCTCCGATGGAGCGAGCGGGCCCGAAATATGTCTGTTCACGCCTGCGTTGAAAGCTATAATAGTATAATATAATAATAGGTCGTGATCAGCGATATGAGCTATAAATGCGTTGCCCGCACTTTGAAATGGAAATATACGAAAATAAGTGCCATATACCCCCGCCTGTATATGTAGCGATTAGTACCGATAGTGCATGCGCTGTTTTTTTATTGGCACGCATGACGCGTCTACATATAAAACAGATTGGTTATAATGTAATCAGTCCATTCTCTAAGCTGGTTACCGATTCAACCGAGCGCACTCGATGTCGGTCACGATGTATGATGCATCGATATAATTATCTATTAACTGCGAGTGCTATAATGTGGGCTAATAAACTTTCACTAATTTGATGGTGATAGCGTATTAATTAAGAGGCTGTTAATGTTATGTAAGATTTTATTAAGTTCCTACTTGCTGTTTGGTACTGTACACCATTGCATTTTCTATATTCAGGCTCATGTTTTAACTTATACTAAGAAAAATAGATACAAGAGTCTCATACAAGGAAGGATCATTGATCACAACGGCCATGTATTGTTTATGTTCTGGATTCCTATCAATGTCTTTTTTCGTCTGTCCTAATTCTTATTTAACGTAGATTATTTATATGGAACTCCTGTAATTTGCTATACACATTCAGCAATCGAGATTCAATCACGATTCTTCAAATAGCTTTTAGTAAATGTTCAAGTGATCGTGTAGCCAGTATTGCCAGTGTACGTAAGAAACCAGTATTTCCTTAGATTACCTCGAACAAACAAGCCAACAATGTAACCTTTTTAACACTTATAACTTAAGATATAATTTCTCAAGAGAATAATATGACACCTCAAGAAAAAGCCACCTTGCACCAAAAGTTACGCAGCATTACAAACAGTCCCAAAAGGACAAAGGGGGCTGAAATAATTGATTGTTCGTCCTGCCGGGGCCGGGGGTGATGAGGAGGCATGAGGAGGGATGACTATCTTCAATGAATAATTGTTCGATTAACGGGGCTTAGTCATTGGCTTCGATCGCCGCCGGCTTAGATAGTGTAGTGATGGAAGGCGCGCGATCGAGCGGTGACATTTTAACGATGATTTTTATTATGACGAATTTTGATAAGGATTTTTGTTTGGTTGTGGAGATTGGTTAGAAGATAATTTTTTCTGCAAAGTACCTAGTTAGTTAGGTACTCCACACTTACATTTTCGAGAAAACTGCGTGTAAAAGTCCTATTAAAATGTTGTTTTCAAGGAACTACAACTAACCTAACTAATATGTTTGTTTCTTTGATGCGCTTACACGCTTAAATCACAAAGCAATTTTGATGATTTTTTGTAGATGTGACGCTGGGAACGAAAATCTATATTGAGCTATATTTTCTATAGCAAAAAGTCGTTCTACATTTCCTAATGGCGTCGTGGGTGTAGAGGATATAAGTACCTACACCTCTGCCTAGCCGTTCAGGGAATGCAGGCGTGCTATTATGTCGTACTTACTCTACAATAACATTTTAAATTTAGTAGGAAAAACTGCGTTCTTTTAAAATATTGTTTGAAGACACTCGAAATAGACCAGCATTTTCATTATTTATATTTATATGGCTAACCAAAAATTGTTAACACCAAAAATATTACAAAATATTTAACTTAAAACAACGGTGTAGTGTCATAATGTTTTACAGGTAAGCACCACATGTAAATAATTCAAATAACGATATCTAATATTATATTAAGTTGTCTGATAGTGCTGTGCACTTCTGTAAGTGAAGAATTCACTCTATCCAAAACTCTATGTGCTTTATGTTTTATTGAGTAAGTCGTTGAAGTGCCTCAACAGTAAATAAATGTGCCAAAATGATAATGGGCTTAACTTAATTGTAGAAAATAAATTATTCTAAGTGATATTATAAAAACATAAAAAATTACCTTCTAACTAATCTGTTTGTTACGTTTTCACGCCTAAATTTTTAAACCAATTCTGATGAATGTTGGTATAGAGGTACATTGAATCCTGGAGACAGTCATAGGCTATTATTGTTGCGAAAATTTATATTAAAGCGAGCAAACCGCGAGTAGCAGCTAGTGCCACAGTAAAAGACACTTGTCGATAATTTATAGACCCGACCAATTAAACAAATACATGTTAATCCCAGTTACTTATATATCTTACTTATATATTATAAATTATCTGTATATTCTTTGCGAAATGTTAAAATTCAATTTGAATCTTATTTTTATTTATTGTACACCTACCACAGTATAGTCTTTATAACCCAAAGGTTGACTGGTAGAGAATGCCTTGATGCATTATGTACCACTATTGTACATAAAGTTTAAATAAATAAATAAATATATAAACAATACAATCACTTGTATCGGTAATCGTATTCAGTAAATGCGCAATATCAGTGGCGTGTTAATGTTGCTGTCGGGCCATAAATTCATTTGCAATCTGTAATTAAATACGGGCTTTATATTGTTAATTGATTTTATAACGATTTCGTATAAATCAGAAGCTTGTTTAATAAAATAAACTGACTCAAAGTGGTGCAAATGATTAAGTTTTAAAATATTTCTCTGTTAACAATTTTATTTTTTATTACTATTTCTAGGTATGAAGAATATGTAAAATTGCTTATATAGTATACCTACAGAAAAATCTACTTCCAACTGAGATTTAAAATTGATATTTTAAACTTAATTTTCTCATTGATACCCTATCGATAAGATAATATTTACTATCGATCCATATTTTATTTCCCATCGAATTACAAACAAAAAAGTTAAAATAAAACTATCGATATATTTCCATCGACAGTGTCTCCTCCCTAGCCAAACCCGTCACTAATAGGGTCGTGTACAATGATCTCGCGAACACGTCGCTTGCGACACCGCACTCTGTGCTAGTGACTGCTCACTGTTTGTGTATTGTGTAGTGTAGTGAGTGCTGTGGGCCTTTCAAAACTAATTGTTTAACTTATAATAACCAGGAATTCTATGATATAAACACATTATAGGATGTCCCTAGTCAAGCCCGTCAATAATAAGATCGTATATAATGATCTCGCGAACACGTGGCTTGCGACACCGAGGGCCTTTGCTAGTGACTGCTCACTGTTGTGTTGTGGATGTGTTGTGGGCCTTTCCAGTCTAATTGCTACAACACAACTACAACAATTAGACACACTAATTAGTTACACTTATTTAGTTAGCTACCTTCCTAAACACACTATAGTGGGTTTAGGAAGGTAGTTAACTAAATAAGTGTTTTTTTAAGTGTCAAAATAATAAACGGTTGCTGAAATTACAATAACCTGGGAGACAACTTTTAAGTCAAGAAACGTTCTAGAATCTAGTCTAAGCCCGTACCAACTTTTTGGTTAACATTAAATACAAATTGTTTTAACAACACTGGTTTACTAGAAGAAGACTTATGTTTTGGGACAGCTTACTTTCATTGGGTGTATGTACAGTTAATGAATGCAATTTCCTGAAGTAATTTGTGTTTCTTCATAGGGTTTGTAAGTCGAAGAGTTTTCTTGATAGGTTACTAAAAGCGTGCTCCATCTTCCGACCACATCATCGCTTACCATCAGGGTCCACTGATGCGAGCGTTTAACTTCAGTCCAGTGGTTAAACGCCAGCCAATAAATACTATAAATAAAAAAATACTTTATATCGCTGTCCCTCCCGACCAAAAATCAGTAATAATACGATTGTGTGTAGCTCAGCGGCTCTCACTCCCCTTCTACTTCAGTTTATACTAAAACACAATCTTCACCCCATTAATCCGTTGACTGTTAGCGTTATATCGATATCGTCCCTTCCCTAGTCAATTGGCAGCACTAATAGGGTCATGTACGATGATCTTGCGAACAAGACGTTTGAGACACTGCGCTATTGATTACTGCTTCCCTACTATGTGCCTGTGTGTATGTCGGCCTGTTTTGAAGAGTGTGGGCTAAATGTTTGGTATAAGACTACCTATGTGACAATTATCACTAATTTTAGAAGAAAGTATGTGTTTAAAAACTAATTTCTTTTCAGTTAGTTATGTCTATGTACGGATTTTTTCATTTAAATATTGTGCGTAAAATTATAGGTATAAAACAAACCGTGTTAAAGTTTTCATTGAGTTTTGAGTAAAGTATGTTTATAAAAGTTTTGTTTTTTTCCAGAAAGTATGACATATTATATTCATATATAAAAAACAAATTAAAATGTTATTGTCTTGACTGGTAGTGCATTTTTTCAGTACAAAGTTTAATTAATTTCGTTGACTCCAACAAAAACCAACACGCTCCAACATAACTTAATTTAGACCCTACTCACACCAAACCAAACCCAAAACACAAAACCTCAATACACATAGGCCAAAACAACCGAATCATCGACAAATCCCTGGACACCTCCCCATCCCTACACGAGCGACCGGACTAATAGGGTCCCATGCACTGATCTCCCGAACTAAGCGACGCGTCGGACGCTCCGCGGTAATATTGATTGCCTGAACGACCGTGAACAGCGGGCCTTATGATAGTGATGTTATTGTGGGTAATTGATGCGGCGGCACTGCTCGATAATCTGGAAACGTTGTGTTTGATTAGTCGGTCGGATAGTGGATTTAGGACTTGAGATGTATTGTCGGTAATCCTAACTGACGTTGAGGAAAATGTTGGCTGTTTGCATAGTTATGTTGAGCTCAATTTGCTAAACATTTCATTTATTTGCAGGGTATTTTCATAGAACTTGTAAGTTGAGATTAGCCATTACTTTCGTTTTTTTTTATGGATGGGAAATCATCAAATGACTCCTCTGGGCGGAGCAGAAGGGAGTGTCAGATTTTACTGGCTTTGCGTTCCAGGGCCGCGGTGACTCTTTCGAACGAATTCCGCAACCCTAGCAGGGATACGACATAAATGAACTCATTTATTCACTGTCTCAAAATAAACATAAAACACGTGTAAACTGTAAGTAACTTCACAATAAAATAATATCATTTCAACATTTCCAATTAGTTGACATTCGTATGGTGAGATATTTATGACTCGTACTCGTGTCACTCGAGTCTACTCGTGTCTCGTGTCGCTTTGTGTACAACTTGTGAAGTACAGACAATTCCTAAGGAACTCTGCTCATTGCCCACGTGGTACTAATTAAGAATCTCAGTTGCTTAGTTACATAATTTGAGATATTTTCAGGTTGTCTGATTGTGAGGAGAGCTGTCTGGTGTTCGTGTCTTGAGTTTTAAAAATGTGATGAAAATGAGGCGGTTATCACTATCTATGAAGACTCCTCTGCAAAAACACTGAATGTAAAAAAATAAATAAGAGAAAAACAAGTTGTTTATTACAATCCTTGCCGCGCGTGCCTATTGTCAAATTGACAGCGGGGACATTCATGTTTTTTGCGTTTAGTATTTATTAACTGTCACATTATGAGTAATAATTTTGCAATGTTCTCATTAATTTCAGAACAAATAACTTAGGACATGTTACGTGTCATACAAAGTCACAGTTCTTTCTGAATTTCTGTGATCAGAATGCTGTGGTGTGCTGTCAAATTTGACTTATGGAATAGACCGTCTCATTCGTCTAATAAACATGTCCAAGTATCAAACTCGGTGATTTCTCTAGCTTAGACATTGGGCTTATGGTGGCAATGGATTATTATAGGTGACTACTACGTGCACTATTTTATAACTGCCCCCTAATGTCTTCCATTTGTCTGCTGCCGTAACTCCATCATAACACCTCTCATCCTGCCTACCCCCGTTTGACACAACCGTCCAATTAGCGCTCCTTTGACATGTGACACTATCAATCCATCTCGAAACTCCGACCTCTAGCTCACACCGATAGCAATGTATATATCTATCTCATTCACGCGTGCTAATGCGCAATCAATAATAATTATCTTCGTGTTTGCAAGCAAGTGGATTGCATTGTGACGTTAGGGTGGGTGCACAACGGGGGGATGTTTATATATTTTTTGGAGTTCAGGAAAAATGTTTGTCTTGCTCAGGTTTCACCCTTTTGGAACTGTAATTGGGAGACCGTTAGTCAGCAGTTAACAAGACTTATAGGGCAGATTTTTGAATGCAGTTATTTTAGTATACTATATCACTATTCCAGAAATAATAATTACCAGTGTTTGACAATCTGTTTTTGCTTTCAGTTTTTGGGTTTTTCAGTAGATACTTCTTGTCCTTTTGAATGTCTAAACTAAAGTGTCACATCATAATGTAAAGTTAATCTTGGTTAGTTCTTATTGTAGTAGTATTTACAAGTTAATGAAAAAAAATCTTCCAGCCATATTTCCCGAAGCGTTAGGCAGAGTATAATACAGGTGTTCCAAAAGTGCGTAATCATATTCAAGGGTGACGTTGAGTAGTATACATTAAGAAAAAAAAAACAAAACAAAAAAAAACTTTAAAAAAAAACGGTGATGAGAAAAATCAATGAAGTTGGTGACATCAAATCTATGAGCGAACTAAAGTAAACGCTACCAACTGTAACAAACTGCATGAAAAGTTATTTCTTCGGATCTTTTTAGTCGTCTTTTCTACTCAAATTTTGTAGAAAAAGACATTGTTGCGTCATTTTTGAGTTAAGCTCGCCTTTGTACATGAACTATTTAAATCACTGTGAATTAATATAAGCTGTTATGGTGTACAATAAAGAATTAAAGAAAAGAAAGAATTGTTTTTGTTTTGCTATTTTGTCCTCAATGTATATCAGCCCAACATTATCCATAATTGTGACCACGCGCTTCTGGAACGCCCTGTATAATCAGATATGTTTAAAATCCATGTAACTGGGGGCGAAATTATTTCCATGAACACAGCACAAATCAAGACTCTGGGCTGAACATCCTTTTTTGAAGTCGGTTAAAAACCCAATAACACTTGCCGACCCGGGAATCAAACTCAGACTGCATGCCAAGCAGTAACGCTTGCGACCGACAAAGCCAGGAACTTATAACCTTCATCAAATTATTTTTATCCGGAAATCCGGATATCATTTAACCTACTATGCCCACAGCCTAACTAAAGGTGTACTGTGTATACAGCGGGAGTCAAATGTCACATGTTACCCGGATTAATTTGCTCGGCAATTACATGGCGAGCCATTGTGCCGCATGTCTGTATGTATGTCTGTAGGTATGTGTGTGTATGTGTACGTCGTTGTAAATCATACGCTGTGTTTATCAGTTGTGGCGTGGCCTATGGTGGTCGGGGGTGGCGCGAATAGAAATACAAAAATGATTACTAAGTTTAAAAACGTCCCTAAGTCTAGTTTATCGACATTACGGGATATCATGGAGATTTCATAGCTAAAAGAAAAAATAGGAAAATTAAACAGAATAACGTACTTTGAAAAAAAGGATCTCTTGAAAGCATTAGCAAGGCAATGTTAATTTCTTTTAGTTCTAAGGAAGTGGGACATCATAGGCTACACATATGAGATAATGATTGTAACTTTATCTCAAAGTTTTTTTGATGTGATATCTATCTGCTGAGGCTGCGGTATCTATCCACATCCTTTAAACAAAACTGCGGTCACCAATCCTTCCACCAACCTGATTGGCTATCAATAACGTTCGCTGACGAGTACTACAGGAGAAATAATGTCAGTATTAGTATGTAACGACTGAGGCCTGTTTTCTCTAAATTAGCGGGAATAGTCAAACGCGCAACTTTACCGACTAATGCGAGTCGATCAAAGTAGTCAGTGGCGCTGCACTAAACACAGTTTAATCTGAACCAAATGAGCAAACTGACCAATGATGAACGAAGTGTACTGTTAACTTCAAGTTGAAGTGTAGCGATACAAAGATTCGGAAGCGTTGATATTCGATTTCTGAAAAGGAAGTACCTATCGTCGCGTCAAAAAACAAGCGATGCGATTGGTTCACTTGATTTTGTTCGCTCATTTTTGTCTCGATTTCTGGTGCAGAAACTAGGTCTAAATGACAGATGAATGTATATCTAATATCAAGCGACGTTAAAATATTAGAGTGGAATAGAATAGTTAGGTAATTATGTATATCGTCATCTGCCTAGCCTTTTCCCAACTATATTATATTTATCTACTGTGATATTGGGGTCGGCTTCCAATCAAACCGGATTCAGCTGAATACCATGTCCAGTATACCTAAATCCTGAACACTACAAAAACAAAACAATTTGAGCTATTAAGACGTACATTGTTCGCACTGTTTGAAGAAACGTCTCTATGAAGCAAAACTCATAGAGAAAACTTCGATAGGGTAATCCGTCAAATTGGAACTTTCATTACATAACCTTGCCATACGTGTTAGGGAGCTTTAAAGGTGGTATTTAAGGTAGATATAGGCAATTGAAAAATGCGATGATGTCGCTTGCTACGTTGGCTAGTCCTAAAGTAATCACGAAGATAGAAATCACGAATTTAAGAAAAAATCCCCACACAGTCACATCACTCACAGAAAAAAAGTATTCTATGTCCCATTCCAGGACAATGCTAGTTCTTTTAACTCAACAGACAGATGTGTTGCTGGAGAGTTTGTTGCTCCACTTCTTCTTCCCAGCTAAAACACTAGGAAGTGGTGACGGGCGGGCGTTTTGGGGGACTGTCTTTATGTAGAACTTTGACGTTCAAAAAGTGCTGGCACTCAGCCTAATTTGAATAAATGACTTTTGATTTTGATTTTGATTTTAGACATGATCTTGTCTTTTATTCAAAAACGTTCTGGCGTTAGATCTGAGCGGTAACAAACAGACAGACAGGTAGACTTGCTTTCGCATTTATTAATATAATTATATCTAATTTAATTGAATGTAATCTACTCTAATAATTTTATTCTAATTATTAATTTTAATCTAATTATTATCTAATTCTAATTTAATTTTGTGATTATTTTATTTTTATTTTGTAGGTATGTAAACCTAGTTATATGTGCGTGCTGTGGTCTCCTATAAGTGAAGGAGCACACTTGAGTGAACCACTGTATCACTGTGTTTTATGTTAGATGTGTGTATCTTTTGTTGGAGATCCAAATAAATAAATAAATAAAATAAAATTAATTAAACATGGATATAGCCAAAGTAAATCATATAAGACACATTTCTACCACGCGAGGCAATAAGGGGTGCAAGCTGCTAACGATCCCTCACAAGTGCATCTAAGTGGTGTTGCTTTTACGATTATTTTACGAGATTTGTTCTCGCCCCCAACTACTTACCTCAGTTATACTACTTATGGTTTTATTGTACACCTTAATGGTTTGTGGTCGTTGAAATGATTTTTGCTACTTATTGGGGAGAAGAATATTACTTTCAAAGATTTTATTTTTAGTATATACATAGCTTCTGCCAGCTTGAAAGTCAGAAATTTAATGATCCCAAGGGAACTTAATTCCCGGGATAAAAAATACGTACATCCCAATTGGAACCATGGATTGGGACATATGTATTTTTTTATGTCCTGGCATGGTCTACTCGTTAAAGCGTGAAGAGTAAACAAACAGGCTCACAGACAAGCAAAACTTTAATATTAAATGTTCATGATATTTTCTTGTGATGCTACTGCTTGATACATTTTATGGTTAACTTGACGTTTACTCTAATTTAAATATTTTCACTTGTGCTTAACATAACTGTCATGGCCTTCTATAGTTAATTATAAAACTGAACCTTCCCCATGAATCCGCTCGGTGGCTTAGTAAAGGTATAAACAGCCAGATAGACAGACAGACAGACACGGTGCAGGGACTTTGTTTTTAATAATGTAGTAATATCTTGTAAAATAGCTATACTTAGGTCTTAAAACTGAAACTCGATAATCAGCCACAATTTCCCGCTGTACAAACATCGATATCGAGTTATCGACGCCATCCCCTCACCAGCTCCCCCGGGCTGGGATCGATCAGCTCGTAATTAACTGTTTGTTAACCGATACACTCGCACACACTCGCGCCAGGGCCGGACTTAGGACCAAAGATGGGCCTCCAAATGAAACCGGGTTCTGTATCATCTAACCCAAAGCCCAAAATGTATATTAAAAGAAAAGCAAATAATACATTTAAAACCTTGGCTATCCAAGTCCAGATTATTGACTCAGTTAGCTTAAGCCGTCATTGTGAGCTTGGAAAATAAATGAGTACCTAAGGCTGTGACTTGTGTGTATGTTAAGGTTAAGATATTTATCTATGGGGCATGTCGCCTGAAATACATGTATTATTTATTAATATGTTTTATGAAGCGAGCTAGAAATTTGAAACTTCCTTACTCGGATGATAACATAATTATGTGAATCTTTTAAAAATACAACTAAAAAATAATAATAAAATAATTTATACATATAAGAATTTGAGGTTGTGGATGAAGTTTTACATTACGTTTCCCTTCACTCGGCGGGCCGGCTCCGGGCCTCGTACCTATCATTGCTACAGCTGACTCCGCGACAGATCCGGCCCTGTCTCACACGACTCGCGTTAGTCCCATGGCAACTGTCAGAATTAGGGAGCACCTCTGATTATTGTTACAATATCCGTTTATTGGAGGAAAGTTCAAGGGTTAATTCTGTGTTGGTTGGGTTTAATTGTTAGATACTGTTACTAACTGCTAGTCTACAGATTGAATAAACCTATCCTTTATATGTATTATTGTTGCGACATAACGACATAAAAACAATTAAAGGTACCTTTTTCAATTGTCCCGCAAAACTATGCATCGTCGCTACATCATCTCCATCTCGCGACACTCCATGTTGGAGTGTCTGACACTCGCGACACTCCATGTTGGAGTGTCTGACATTCGCCACACTCCATCTCGGAGTGTCTGACACTCGCGACACACCATCTCCATCTCGCGACACTCCATCTCGGAGTGTCTGACACTCGCCACACTCCATCTCGGAGTGTCTGACACTTATGATTGTATCGACTTCACAGTCGTATTAAAACAACCCATTATAATACGCCTACCAATGCCTAACATACCATTGCTAATAATCTCTTCTCCCTTAATTCCAGGTAAAAATCTGGTTCCAAAACAGAAGAACGAAATGGAAGAAGAAAGACAACGTGTCGAACGCAGAAGTAGCAGAGATGAAGCAGCAGAACAAGCCAGAAGAGAAGAAGGAAACACCTCCAGAAGACCCGTTAGCCTTAGATATGTCCCGCAAAAACTGCAATAAGTTACTAAGTGAAAAGTTAAGAAACACAAAAGTGAGCCAAGTCCTGCCGAAACCAAGAAAAGTAGAAAAAGGTGTAATATTAGAAACTATATGTGATTCAAATGATATTGAGAGTCGTATATCGATAACTAAAATAACAAATAAGTTGTCGAGTACGGACCTATCGGGAGAAACAAAGGTGTCCGTGAAGAGTTTCAACCCTGAGGAGGTCAAAGAGATGAAGTTCGATAGTCTGAGTAATGTTGAGATGTAAATTTTAGGTTAAAGTTGAACTTGAGATCAGTGACTGCTTTCCTAAAAACCATTTGGTAATGAAAAGTTTGAATTACCTGCGAATTAGACACTGGCGGTTTCTTAATGGCCTGTCGAAACTGACTAAAGTGACAGACTGTCAATTTAATGGTAACTGCAGCCTATTTTGTCACAATGTCACAGTGATAACTTAAAGCACGTTAAGCCGTTGGTACCAGCTGTCATTTGTAGATCTTTGGCAGTCGTTACGGAATGTCAGAAGCCAGTAAATCTGACTCCAGTCTTGCCAAGAACTACCGTGTTACCCAGTTAATGGGTTGTGGAGGTCTGGTAGGCAGCCGCTCCACGTAAAATACTGGTATTCAGCTGAATCCGGTTTGACTGGAAGCCGACCCCAATATAGTTGGGAAAAGGCTAAGCAGATGATGATGATGGTGTCACAGTGATAACTTAGGTAAAGTGAGCTGTTAATCCTTAGCACCAATTGGAATTTTGGAACGACAGCTCACTTCATGCTCACTGCACCTAAGCTTTCACGGCGAGATTTTTTACAGAATCGACCGGCTGTTGCCAACGATTTTTTTTTATTTTGGCAGAAACTGGGTGTTAAACTCGTGGAAAGCAAAATTATCAGGGTCATCAAGCGAGCAAAATGGATTTGATAATAGATATTAGGTGTTGTCGGTACGAGAGAGAATTTTAAAGATGGCCGAATCAAATTATATTGTTATCGTTTTATCAAAATCAAACGTGGTGACTGATCTATAAGTCTGAGGGCTCCATCTCATTACGTCAAGTTTCAAATAAAACAAATAGCTTGTATAGGTACTATAGAAGATAACAATTACTGGGCACTTCGTCATTTTGTCTTTTGAAAACTGCTGGAAAAATATTAATGTGAGCTTTTAAAGAACTTCTCGGTGCTCTACCATGCACTCAAAAATTGAGAAGAAATATAAAGTACAATAATGTTCGGGAGCCCTATTTGTAAATATATTTGAGTTCGTGTGGGCAATTAAAGTTTTTGTACAAGCTTATCTTTGTGTATGTAGTTTAGATACGAATAACATTTATGTTTCGGTTTGATGTTCGCTAATAACTTAGGAAACTTATACATAATAACGCCATCTGTTGGACAAATCTCAGAACTGTATGTATACGAGTGTTGCCAAATTAAACCAAATAGGTTTTGTCATAGAGTTTTTTAATATTAAGTACAAAACTATTTTGTGTTCGTAATTTAATTTGGCAGCACTATTTTATAGATTTTTTAAGCTTTTTTTTTGCAGTTTTTTATACAGTGATTGTAATAAACTATTTTGTTTATTAGTTTTGTGCAATAATCGTATAGTGTTAGATTATAAGTACTTATTTTTGGAAAACTACGAAAATTAGAGCGGATGATTGGAGTACATACGATTTTATATTGATATTGTATTAATTATTTATCATAGAAGTATTGCCATGCTAATTTTATATAACAGTAGGTATCATAGTCTTAAAGAAACTACTCATTCAGCTGATAAAATAGTACAAACGAAAATCAATAATAACTGTGTGTTTCTTTATGTAACTTACTTAAGGTACAGTAGAAAATAACACCTTGTTTTTAATTTATAAGGAAATAGCTTCTGGCAGACAAGTAGGATTTAGCACTTATCTCGTTTTATTTTTCAACCAAACCTTCCCTTATTGGACTTAAAATCCCTTGCCTTAAAAGGTACCTAATTAACCAGCAGTGCTGGGATTGACCAGGAGTGCGGACTGAGATTACAACAGCTAATCAAATTACTTAAAACTGTAATTTTTTGTATTGTGTCAAAGGATTCAAATCTTTAGCGAAACACCACCACTGTTAAATAAATACTTTAGTTAGCATTGATTGGAAAAAAGTACCAATGACATAAATATTGTATCATGAATACGAAACTATATTTTGTAGTAAATAAATTAAAGTAGCTGGCACCTACCCTATTAAAACCAAGTATTTGTGCTTTGTAATGTCTTCCTTTTTTCGCTCAAATACCGCTTTGTTATTGAAATTATGTAGGTATCTGTCTCTGGGGTATTGCAAAACCCGTAAGTTCGTAATAGATCGTGTGAGATCATAAACTTTTCAATAAGTCTCGGATATATTGTTAACTACTGAATTTGGATGAAATTCATTTCATTGTACCTATTTGTTCTGTTCACAATTATTATATCGAGAGTTAATAATCTTAGAACCTACACACCAACGGTGATTGCAATAATTTGATGACATACATAACTACCTATGTATTATAAATCACCAGTCAAATGTACCTACATTTACTCGGAATGAATGAGAGTCTACCCTACCTACTTATGAAGTCTTTTGGCACATGCCTATTAAATAACTGCTGTACTTATGGTTCTATTCATTTATAGCTTGATTGTAAAAATCCTTTTAACTGACACTCGGTTTCTAGAACTTAATATTATCGAAAGGTCACAAATCAAATGCAAATGATGCAATTGTCTGTTTTGTAATTTAACCAATCACAGCACGCGCATTTGACAGTTTGTTACATTCATTTTGCGATTTGTGTTTTTCTTTCCAAAAACCCTGTGTCAAACTGCCACTGTCTGTAACACTAATTACGAATATTTTTATATTAGGTATATTAAAATGCCTTTAGTATATCCTACCTAGTTCAGTATTTTCAGAAAAAATTAACTCTAAAAATATTTTTTGAAGCTTAATAACCTTGTGTCCACTGTAAATAAGAGAAAAAAGTCAAAAACATAAAATTGTAAATTGATATCATTAGAATAATGAAAGATTTAGTATTTAGTGTCCGAAGAGCTCTGTACCTACTCTGTATGATGTAGTCTAGTACCTACGTATAGTCAGGATGAGAAATAAAATAGTTTTCCATAATTTTAACTTGTTTTGCTTACCTTACCCAGTTTTATAAAATTTCGAAGTCACTCGCCCTTTTTATTTGAAGTTCTTTCACTCTATTCAAAGGTTGTCCCAGTATTATAGTAGTAGGTACCCTGCGGGTTGTCCGGTGACATCACTGTCAGCAATAAGACCGCCATTGTACCCCTAAGTTACTATAAAAGATTTGTGAACCTGACTATTCTGGGGTAGGTACCTACCTACAATAAACTGTAGTCGGTTTATCTATTCATGCAACATGAATTTGATTGAGCTGTTTCCGATTTGATTGCAAGAAAGAAAGAAAAAATTGTGATGCCATAGACAGTTACGGAACACCGAAACATAGAGAAATTAAAACCACATTTTTTTTCAATACAGAGAAACAGAGTTAAAATGGGCGAGTAGGAACAATGGCATAGAATATAATTGCAATGGGTTCGATTCCCCGATGAATCAAAATATAAAGATAAAGTAATAAGTAGTAACGGAATATTTATAAACGCGGGTGTTTTAATAATCTCCGACTTTTGAAACCTTACCAACACAAAGAGATCAATCATCTGACACACTGTTGAACAGAACCAATAGTTATAGACAAGCTAGATTTGTATTTTGTGGTTTATATAGACGAATTTTTCAATTCTTTATTAGTTTATTTTTGGTAATCGACGAACATAAAGTTTGAAGAACACGAAATGTAGCTAACTTTTCTGTAGTATTTTGTAACGCCATCTATGTTAAACTGTTGGCACTATGTAACCTTCGTGTTTAAACCAAGCGCCATCTATGCTATTTTAGTAGAACTACAAAAGCCAATGAACTTCGAAACCATTTTGTTATTCAACTTAAGTCGTCTAGATGTCGTCACATGTACTTTCGGTTGCTAAAATATAACGCTGTGTCCATTGGAGGGCAGACGACATTGGAACTGTAGAACAATCTTTGCATGCTGCTTCCATTGAATATTACATATTTACTTTATTTTAACTGTCTCATCATTTAATCGGGATTTTGATTTTCTTCTTATATTTTGCCTTTTTATAAAACTTCGAAATCAAGATAAGAATAAGTACTCAATTGCATGTTTTACTGTATAATAACCAAATTAAATACAGCGATTAGTATATTTCGTAGAGGTACAAACAGTTGAGGTTTTTCCAGAAAATCTTTGAGTGATAAATTTAAACCTGTTTCGCTCACACAATGCGACTGGTTCATAATTTTTGTGTGAACTGTTTCTTTATAAACTTACTTATCCCCTGAATCAAATTAATTACAATGAATTTCAAAACAACACGATTTTAATAGCTTTACCTATCAATCAGGCAACATTGGCCTTGACACCAACCCCAACAGAGGGTTGTCAAGCAAGCCTGTCAGTTTGGATTGATCAGTCTGTTCGTTAATTACTGATTAATGCTTGGAACAGTTGGTCTCGCTTAATGATGACAGTTCACGGTCAGTTTTGAAATTATATTGATAGGTATTGAGTTATCTCGCTCGCATCAACACTTTGGTAATTATCGTTTCCTAGGTGCGCGAATTAACTTGTATTTAACTATTCCGGGTCCCCGACTCATGACAGTGGTAGGAAAAGTGGGGTTTGAGTCGGTAGGAGTTCGACATTACCCTCCGTTCCTCCCCAGGCAAAAGGTAATGCATGAGACATTCCTCAAAAAAAAGGTAAGCCTAAGGCTTACCTTAGGCTCAAAAAAGCCAACTAAATTAATGAAGATATACCTTAGTATATCTTCATTAATTTAGTTGGCTTTTTTTTTATAAGAATGGGAAATACATCAAATGACTTCTTCTGCTCTGGGTGGAGCGAAAGGGCGTGTCAGACTCTTACTGACTAAAACCCATCCGTGTTCCTTCTAAAGCCCTTTGCGTTCCAGGGCCGCGGTGACTCTTTCGAACAAATTCCGCAACCCTGGCAGGCTCTGGCCCTAGCGGGCCCCGTCTTTTATGCTGACATCTCTTTGAGGCGCGCGTGAAACACAACGCGCCATCGACCCGGGCCTGGTGGTCTACATCCAGTAATTAGAAACTTAAGGTAATTTGAAAATCTGCCAGGCTCCTTATCATTTTTTAGAAACCTACCTAGATGGTCCTGACTGACATTTATAGATCTTAAGCGGTAGTTACTGTTAGTCGGAAGTACCTACTGCAAAGTCTTGTTGTAATTTTTCGGGGGTGGAATAATCTATTTGCTGTGTTGTGGAGGTAAGAGGGCGTTGTTCCATGTAGAATACGTAGGTATATGTAGGTACTAACTGATAGGGAGCGGACCCCGTCATACTTAGGTTATGAAAAGGCAGATGATGAAACACACCACTAAGTAGAACTTTTCTTTGACAATTTCAGAGATAACAACTCAGGTACAACCAATTACAGTTTTCGGCCTATCTCGTTCAACCTCACGATAGCCAAATTATCCAGCTTATGTTTGTTATTCGTTATTTAGTGGGAAAGGGATGACGATAAGCTAAGTCTAAGTGGTATCCTGCCAGGGTTGCGGAATTTGTCCTGCCAGGGTTGCGGAATTTGTTTGTTCTTTCTAAAGCCAAAGGGCTTCGGGAAGAACACGGATGGGTTTTAGTCAGTAAGAGTCTAACACGCCCTTCAACTCCACCCAGAGCGGAAGAAGTCATTTGATGATTACCCATCCTTAAATAAAAAAAGTGGGATGTACCAAAGTGCCGAAAAAACACAAGACAAGTGACTCTTCAATTTGTAGGAAAAACAAACAACTTTACACTTGAGGGGTTTCCTCATAAGGTGGTTTTATTATTTTAACTAAGAATTTAGGATAGGAAGTTACTCAAGCTTCAACAGTTTTACAAGACATTGAGATAAGTGGGAACACGCGTTCTCATTGTTTGACTTTTTACACGCTTTTCAACACCTTGTTGTTCAATAGTTAATCGGTTTTTGACTGACTTGGACATCCTTTTCCGTTTTTCACTAAAATCCATTAGGAAGGGGACAAGCCGAATAGGTTTTAAGTTATTGACTCTTGAGCTTTTAAGAGATCATGTACCTACGAGTGGTTAAGTGCTAAAATATACTCGAGAATTAATTTGATTTACTTGAATTAGTAAATCCAGTATGTTAAGCTTAAGTGAACTTTTGCAAATGATTTCTTAACTTATGTTTTCTCCAGCTTTTTTGTTTTAATTTTCATATAACCTTCACTAAACAACGAAAAAAACTGCGTTTCTTGGTGCAATTCAAAAATTATAAATACTTTCCCAAAATAACAGGAAATAAAAACTAATAGGTATTTATGCTTGTGCCAAAAGTGCCTCAGTGGGTGGAGTGAGCATGAAATGAACTGTCATTCCATCTTGTTTGTATGGATTGACAGCTCACTTCATGTTCACTTCACCTAAATTGTTACAGAAATCCATAAATTTCATCTCAAATCTAATGGTCTTCAATCAACTATTCACACACCTTAAAAGCTCACTCACCAATTCCACCTATAAAATAAACCTTAAGATATCCCGAACCCCCTGTAAAAGCAACTTGCCACCTGTCAGGGCTGTCTCCATGAGGATCCTCCCCGCCGGAGAGCGATCGCCGACGATTACGGCGGGCGCGAGATTAGCCCCAATTTTAAATTGTTGATTACTTTCCTCCCCCTCCAGCCCCGCGAGCACCCGACCGGAGCCCCAATGACAGGCTGTTAAATTTTTGAAAAATCTATCTTGTGTACGGTTTGCATGAGATTGGGGAGTTTTTACTTTGTGATTTTTAATATTATATGTTTTGACAAGTGTCTAAGACGTTTCGAAAAGTATCCTAGGACTGTAACGTTTATAGTTATTTCGTGAGTAATTACAACTAACAGTTACCGCAGGCGGGAAAAATTGTGTGTACTGGACCTTCTTCTCAGGACATGCCTCACCTACTTTCTTGCCCATCGTATCCAACCAGAAGCTCCTTTGGATCAGGTTTCAGGATCTGGATGTAACAAATGATAGGTACAGCTGTCCATGTCGCTAAATACTGGCTGGCCAATTTCAGGTGGGAGTCAAATATAGATAGTCAATCGTCCCAAAACGAAGGAGAAGAAGACAGTCTGCTGATGACTTTAAGATTAATATATTCAGTTATATAGCTAAGCTGATACAAGTTATATAATTTTATTTTTATTTATTTATTTATAATTGGCTAACCAACAACTGTATATACTGAACAAATGTTTAAATAATGATTTTCTATTTACTAAGGTTTTACAATTTCTTATAGGTTAGCACCGCATGCCCCATTAAAGTAAAATCTAAATTGCTGCAAGTTTACATTTTGCTTTAAATTAACTTAAAAAAGGACGAGTAAAAGTAAAAAAATAAAGTTACAAACCTAATAGAACAAAACAAAAACAGAAAGAAAAAAAAATTAAATAATTACTAACGAGATCTGTTAGTCGTTGCTGTGTTTTACTATGTCCGCTATCTACGGTGTTTAATTTATAAGTATCTATTAAAAAAATAAGCATCCCTGTATCAGTTTGTGTTGCTGACGCTACACTCCGCTCATTCGTTCAGTTTATGCGATAATATGAAGGTTCCGTTTCTCGTGAAAACACTTTTATTAGTTTTTGAATTTAAATTCCTTCAGCTATTTGTTTCTTGTCAACGAAATCCTCATGATTTGAGGAAAGTGATTCGTTTTCATTTTGGGGAGGAATTTTCTTGAACGTTTATATTCTAACAAGGGTCTCTAAGGTGGCACTTAGTTTTCTTGTAAGAATGTTTATGTTATGCTTCGATACAAGAATACACTTACATATGTAGATAGCACCGATTGTAAACCACAACTTTTTGAAAGGATAATGCAGACTTTATGATGAACTTTAGAAAAAGAACTAAATATTAATATTAGTAGAGTAGTAGTTTGTAGTTATTAGTATTTAAAATATGAAATGTACAAGTTTAATAATAATTAAACCGAATACATTTCTTAATCTGTATATTTATTTAACCTTCAGTTATGTCACTTAAGTTGTAGCTTACGCAAAACCAATGTATTTTAAATACAGTATTTATTATACTCCAGTAGACAAACAAACAAAAGAAATAATTCCAATCGGTACGTGTTTAATTTAAAGGGGAATCTAAAGGGCACAACAAATTAGGACCCCATTTGACATCTTGACCACTCAGTTACCCCTATCTAATTGAGCACAATCGCACCCCTACGACTAGTCGTTAGTCGCTGCGATTAGTCGGACAGTCGGCCGCACGTGACGGTAAATCTTAACCGTCGTAACGCTAAGTGGGAAAACAAAGGGTGATAGGGCCTTTAGAAATGAACGGGGAACCCTTGGACTTGTGTGGGTACATATGGGTGTATATTTCGTGTTGGTATATTTTGAGATTTTAAATGCCAACTCCTGTTATGACTTGTTATTTTGGGAATTGGGAATGTACGAGTATGTTCGATTGGGAAAGTGTACTCAAAGATAAATCCTGAGAATGAAGAGTGCTTCAATTACAATATTAGGTATATCAATATCTGTATTGCGTATAAATAACTGCCTTGTCGGTGTTGTGGACACAAGTGCAACTATTACATTACACAAGTGCATGAGGTTCTGTTTTCGATTCCCTGGTCGAGCAAAGTCAGGACTTGGCTTTTTTATCTGGAAGTTTTCCATAACAGCTGGAGTCTGGCTTTGTCCGTTTAAAGGCACTCTGCCTTTACAAGAATACAAAGATTGTAATCGAGGGCGAGACTACTTTCGCCTTCTATTACATGGATGTTTGTTATGAGCGGAGCGGAAGGGAGTATCAGACTCTTACTGACTAAAACCGACCAGTGTTCCTCCAAATGCCCTTTACGTTCCAGGGCCGCAATGACTCTTTCGAAAAAATTCCGCATGGGATGGAATTTAAATAACTTGCAAATGGTGGGTGTCCAATTGGTACACCTCAACCCAACCGTTTGGGAAACGCAGGCTATGTTATTATTATGGCAAGGTGCACTGAGCAGTGTCCCGGTCCTTAGATTGTCCATTTGAATGTCTAAGTCTAAATATGTCTGGTTTAAATTGGATGCTTATCTATACAACTTCTAATCATATTAGGTACTTGTTCACATTGTATCATGTAACAGATTATTGCCCCTTTTTGTAAAAGACGCGAATAAGTTCAACCGAAATAGTTTCATAGCCATTCCAAAACTCCAACATATCAGCCGTTGGAACTGTTACGCCGCTATCAATAAATTATCACTAATCGTCACATCATTGAGTCTGCAATTAATTCCCTAACAGTTACAAATTCAATATTTTGCTCTCAAATAAATTATTCTCGATCGAATAAACAGGCCCATTCACGGGCACCTTTGCTAAACATATGCCTGTCTCTCGCACCTTTAGAGCGTGCCATTCATGCTGCGATTGTCGTGAAGTCTCTTTTGTGTGTGAAGTTATTATGTTGAGCAACAATAATAATGAGTTTAGTGGATGAAATGGACTTCCTGACCGGATGCTCGGTTTTTGATTTTTTTGTTGAATTGGTTTGTTTGACATTTAGCGCAATATTGTTGATGTTTTACAGGTTTTTTGATTGTGAGCTCAGCACAACATATTGAGGTATTCGGAGTAGATAAGTATTTCTTCGGTTTATTACCTACTAACAACGCTCCATGTCAAATACTGGTATTCAGCTGAATCCGGTTCGAATGGAAGCCGACCCCAATATAGTTGGAAAAGGCTGCAGATAGAAGTATGTGAGAACTTTTAAGTGTACGGATGGTCTCGTAAGTTTACGAACTTCATTCCAACATTTTCAAAGTAGCAACATAAATCTGAATACAAATCGTTTTTCTATCAATACTTTATGACAGTTAATCTATAGCAAAAGTAAATGTCGTTAAAAGTCGATCGCGTAATGAATGGGTCTCCTCACTCGAGCTATGAAATCATGCGTGCCATTTAGCGCATTCATTGACCGACAATTTGTCTGAGCCAACAATCGGATCGGGAATCGAACCCGCTGCAGCAGATGTGAGTATTGACAAATTGTAACAAAAAAAAACAGTATTTAGCGTTTATTGGAGCTTGACTTTTGTTAAGCAGCTCGAGAATAGATTGGGGAGTTGGTTCCGAGTTTTGGCGTAGATGGCGCTACCTGCTTAGTTGGATGGTGGGTGTACTGGACAGGACTTAGCAGCAGTTTTTTTTCAATAAACAACACGAAGTTGGTCCATTTTCGTAGTAGGTACTATGTACCTGTCGAGATAAAATTTACATCGTAATCTATTTAGTGTTTTCCAAAAATATAATCAAGGGCGGTTTTGCTTTAATTAACTTACTACCACACGATAGAAGAAAGATATTTAATCCGCAGCTATCAATTTCACAATATCCTCCTCCATCCACGCTAAAAGTCAAGAAGGCTCAGTCACTATTGTCACCTACCTAAAAGGCATAAACTAACCGAATCAATCCACGCTTCTTTTCACCGTACTTCGCAAAATACACACAATTATTACAGGCGGCCATTTTACCTTAATCCCATAGAAATGACACGTCCACCTAATCCGATTACTGTAATAGATCGACATCACTTTTCACACCGATTGTCCCTAAATATTCAATATTCTATAACAAGCATATTTAACTTATTCATTTGTAGACACCCTTATTACGATGAGCATACAGTTTATGTTTCTTTGGTTGGGGTGTAAAGGTAATGTTGGCGGGTGTAATATCACCCACACAATTGTTACCGATACTATAATAGGATTTTGTCGATTTTCCAAAGTGACGTTTGGATTGACACTGACAGTTGTGCATGAAAGCAATGTGTGTAGTTTTTCTGTATAAAATGTGTTTTTCGATCGTATTTGTGATTCTGTGCTAATGTTGGTATTAATTGGGTTTTTGAAGCAATCTGGCACACAATGGTGTTTATTTGGTTTGACTTTTTGGTGCATATGTCACACTTATGATTGATAGGAACTAGCAAGATTATTGTATACCTACTTAATTATGATTTTGCTGCCCTATTTCGGGGGAGGTAAATGGGGAGAGAGCAGGTGACAAGCAAACTCACTTTAGGATTAGGATGGTAAAAGGTATACTAGAAGGAAGAAGGAACGAGCACTGATCACCACTTAGGTACAACTTGGTGAAGTAAAGTTGTACCTAAGTGGTGATCAGTGCTCGTAGAATAGTGACTTACCTACTATTCTGCATATTGGTGATTTTAGACGGCATCTGTCTGGATACGGAATGAAGTCGTTCTACAGACGATTTAGTTCAAGTTTGTTCACGCATTTATTCTCCATCGTATGACTTATGAGTAGAAAGGAAGAGCCCATGGCTAAATGTCGAGGTAGACTTTAAGCAACACTTGCTGAGGTTGGTACGCGGATGGGTAACCATCTATTACATACAGGGCCTCCTCGGTACCTCGGAAAGTACGTGCAGCCACTTGTTCCGACTTTCACAGCTTTGACAGTCGTTGCTTGGTCTTGCTAAAGAGTAGAACCTATCACGTTACCCAGTTACTGGGTTGTAAAGGTAAAATAGTCAGGCGCTTAATGTATAAGTGGTCCTCGGCTGCATCCGGAGGGACGGAAGCCGATTTCAACTTAATTCGGAAATGGCCAGGCAGATTGAGACATGAATTATGAGATTTTTTTCTCAGGATCGATATGGAATGTAACACTGATTGCCAGGTTTTGAACCCACACCCCGATCAATAAAAGGATGTCCGATCCATGCCACTGGTCCACAAAACAAAATTAAATATAGCACACGCAAATATAAACGCCGAGTTCAGTGAATTCAAAAGATTATAAAGGTGAATTAAAATAAAACAAACTGCTCATTGTGGCTCAGACTTACGGCGATATGATCTGCTTATCAACGTAAATTATGTCCAGATTATGGCAATAAAAACTTATTAAATGTATATATTTGTTTACTGGCAATGTTGCAGCGGTGCACTGCTGTTAAGTGGGTTTTATATGGCGATGTTATTGTAGGGGGCTGTACCGTTTTCTGTGTCACGTTGAAAGTTTACAGTCCCTTTTAAAAAGATCTTGAGTAGGGGCCAGTTATGCCATAGGATTTTCCGGGATTGACCGGATTGCAAACCAATTTTAAGTGTATATATTAATTTTCTTTTCAAAATATTTTTGTCTACTTACCGATATGGTTTAACATTAGAAATGTTAAATTAAGTGTGGCTGCGTATTGTATTATAGAGTTATTATTATTCCTATATTACCAATATGAATTGTGCTATATTACCAGTATGAGCTCTGTATGGTGTCGGACGCAAAAAAATAGTACCATCCCATCACTTCCCGTGGATGTCGTAAGAGGCGACTAAGGAACTCACCAGAGAATGGGCAGCAGTATTCTCTGTACATTGCAACAGCTACACTGCGATCGCCAACCCGCCTGCCAAGCGTGGCGATTATGGCAAACCCTCCCCCATTGGGAGAGGCCTATGTCCAGCAGTGGACGTCTTTCGGCTGATATGATGATAATAATGACCAATATGAATGGTGTTTAAAACCATTGTCAAGCTCATATTCGGTGCTAAAAACATGTTTATGTCATCATCCTCTTCCAAGATTTTTCCCAGCGAGGTAGGCAGGAGGCATGGTGCTGGGTGTCACGACACCCTTGGTAACATTAGTCGTCAGGCTCTGGGGTCGTGACTGTAAACCATTTTCAGTTACTATTCTACAAGTCATAACTCGTCGGCATATAAACGCACTCTATTTAAAACCTGGGCGCTTATAATACCTGCGCAGGAGTCGTACTTTATACCAGCTTAGTTTTATACACACCACAAAACGACGCACTTGAACTAAATTAAAATATAATGCTTCTGTTTAGCTGGTCATAGAACCTACCGCGTGCGACGACCATTCAAATGTTTTTTTTTTATAATTGCGTTTGGCCACAATCCTGATTAAAAGCGCTGATGTGGTCGACTATGGTACAGGCTTGCTTAGAAGTAACTTACTTACTCTTTTTCTCCTGTGCCGGCACAAAAACATGACGGAGAGGAATTCCTTGCCGGAGTCTGTGTTTCCTGATAGCTACAACCTGAGGGTCCATCTTTGGGGGTTCAACTCGACTACATCATCGCCTTTCAGCAGCTAAGATAGTGAAACAACAACATTCAAATAAAAGTGGCTGCCCTAGTGTCTCCACTGCTAAGGGTGCCTTGGACATCACATTAGTGGAGTTGCGGTTTTGGCAAGAATGGCTGATGCCACTAGTCATCACACTAGACAACGGATAAAGAAACACATGTGTGAGTTGCGTTTAGCAATCAATCCGCCTAGCCGAACGGCTCACGAAGATGTTCAAGTATCAGCCGGGACCAGCGGCTTATCGTGATTAATATACCTATTCTTCTATCCTTGTCAAGCATAACGTCTTTAGTGCCGGATGGCGCAAATTCACTATGACACTGTTGCGAGTGACGTTGCATCCAATTGAATCTGTCTCTGTTTATCATGGATTTTAAAACGCTTACAACTCCGAAATAGTTTGATCCTAAATCCTTCGATTATTAAAAATCAATTTATACTTCTTCTTGCTTTGTTCGTTGTGAGAAATGTAATAAATAAAAAGTTATTAAAAATGCATGCATTTTTGATATTTTGGAATGGTTAGGAAATAATTTCGCACGAATTGCTTTAATTATCCGTATAAAAGTACTATGTGGTAAAATTTATTGCGCTATCGTACACAAACATGACAATTTATATTACATTAAAAATTTAGTACACTTCAGTACTTTCACGTGTCCTGACGCGAGTTTAACATTTTTTACCCATCCCAAAAAGTGTATTGTATAATCTACATGCGTATTGTAGGTTATATCAACGATTACGACGTGATAGCCATGGTATAAGCAGTCAACCTTGATAATTGCAATTGTGACCAAGGTACCCGCCACAACGCACACTCACATAACTATTCGACGTATTACTTACGTAAATATATAATACACATGTTAATAATAATGGTAAACAGTAATGTTATAACCGTTATACCCTAACTCACAAATTGACAAATGATACAAAAACTTAAAAAAAAAACCAATAATCAGCAATAAATTCATGTTTTAATTTACTTTACATGTCGATAAATAGAAAAACATTACTTATTACAGTAAGTTCAATTTGCTTGGCTGTGACTAAGCAATCGTATTGTTTTGTGCAACATTCGCGGTGCTGGGTCGGAGGAAAAAACTAATGTGTGATCGTATGCGGAATATGTTTTAAATATTGAAAGAAAATGGAAATAGCTTTGTTGGTTTTGGTAAGATTCTTTGTATTTACAATTCTAGTTGGTTCATTATCTTGCAAAGCGTACGGTTCTGTTTCAAATTATCATCATTTTCTTGAGCAGGTTATTTGGGATCGTCGCAGCATGTTTTTTTTCCACCCACCACCGACCACCACCTCAATTTTCACATCCTTTATAGCCAACACTTTCTGCTTCAAACCTTCCTAAATTATCTTTCTAACAAACTAACCTCATTGGCTTTGAACTCATTTCTCACATAGCCATCACTACATCATTCTTCATTAGCCTTCTCCAATCTTCATCAATCGTGGTTTTCTATTTATAATTTACTAACTTTTACTTGCGACTTCGCACGCGCATATCCCGTTTTTCCCGTTCCCATATAGCCTATAGCATTTCTCATGAACGTGGGCTATCATTTACAAAAGAATTTTCAAGTTCCGACAGGCAGTTCCAGAGATTAGCGTGTTCAAACAAACAAACAAACTCTTCAGTTTTATTTTACTTCATCTTTGCTCAATTTCTTCAATTTGGTTTGTATCGTCCTTTTATTGTTGACAATGATTTTATCCTTGATCTAGACAAATAGATAATTGCAACTCTTCACAAAATTAACATCGTTAAATTTCTTCCATATTCATACCCCGATATTCTTTAGTCACTTGAATCGATCTAACCATTTCATGTTCTTCTGGTTAAGTGGCATTGTTTGTGCTACATTAAAATTTTATCTTAAGACGAAGTGTTATGATGGGCATAGTCATTGTATACGAAATGGGAAAAACAAGCCAAGTGTTCACATTATATACACATTCTGCATAGTATACACATTCTGCAGCGTTGATTGTCAGATTTTTCATGAATCATTGATAAACCAAAAATATTATGTTCATGTTCAAATGATTACGTATGTAGCTACTTATTACAAAAAAAGTTACACTCTATAGTGATTGATTTTAGAATTAACTAAACCACAAATTAATTTAATTTCACATCATATTTAGTTACGTCAAAAGTCTCTCATTCGTTATAAACACAACATTTTGTGTTCATGTAAATTCGTACAGGTTTTAATTTCCTTCGCATTATGTTTACAGGTTTTACAAATTGGATTTAACGCTGCGCTGAACAATCGTGGATACAATAGCAACCCAGTGATTCCGTCACCTCATTTCATAAACTCCGGACAAACACGAAGACTTCCGGAAACTGACAGTCATCTGCAACGTTCTTCAAGAGGTCTTCCAGAGAGCGATGAACAGTCAGATTCTGGATACTCAAGCAGTTTCGAAGACTACAGCTATAGGTCAGTTCGACCACTACAGAGCCGTCCAAATCAGAGGAAAAAATATTACCTGAGAAACTCTCCTGCTGGTAGAATTAACTCCAATAATCAGGTTGAAAGCCTTAGCTCAAACTCGTACCTGAGACAACCATACTTAAGAAATGGAGTATCAAATCTAAGACCGGATCAAACTAGCCAAAATTATAGAAAGGCAAACGATGACTCAAGCATCGAAATTTCATCTCTAGAAAGTAGTAACCCTGAAGATGCATCTCGTCTAGGAGAAGAAGCCACCTATCTTCGATCACTTATGTCTCTAATTGAACAACCAAATAATAGAAGAGGCCAAAACCGTAAATATTATAGGCAGGGAAACAGCTTAAGCATTGATGGGTCACCTCTTGATAAACTAGATGTAGATGAAGATAATCTACTAAATTCTCTCAACAACAGACGAAATAATAATCCCGATGCCAATGTACATTCGATTCTCCTTGTAACTGATGACGAACGAGACGAAATACCAATGGGAAACCCAAAATTAAAAAGTCTTGAACCAATAAGTCTTCCTTATAACAAACAGTTTAATATAAGATATGATGACGGACTTAACCTTGATGAAAATATTACAAATAATATGTTACCTTTCCGTGGACCCAAACAACGTCCAAGAGACCAAAAATTTGAAAAGTATGATCCGATGATACGAAAATTTAACAGGAAGAGTAATAACAATGCTGGTCTTGAATCACCATTGAATGATAATATTGGAACAGTAACAGTTTTGCGCTTAGCAAGCTTGGAGGACTTGAACCTCGAATCTCCATTATTGAGGAGCAGTAACAATAGAAAAAACAATGACTTGAATTTTCTGCGACTTTCGTTATCACCTGATAACAAACTTACCCTTGATGAAAGCATGGCCTCCGATTTGTCAAAAATACTTTCAGAGACTTTAGATGGATTACATCTTGCACCAGTGAACTTAAGAAGGACTGACTTACCAAACAACAAGTACACTAGACGAAAAAATAATAGGCTTAATATTGAAGAGAATAATTTACGATTAGGAAGTTTACATATCCCAAAACCTGCATCACCACTTCGAAGATACCGTGGACTTGACAATCATGGAAGTGTAAGAACACACGGGAATCATACAAGACAGGTCCTCAAAAAGTTATTTGATGAAGCTACTGCCAAGACTCCAGTACCTGTTCTAAGAACACACGGTAATCACACAAGACAGGTGTACAAAAACTTATTTGATGAAGATACTCCTAAGGCTCTAGTACCTTATCATGAAGGCAAGTCTCCTAATAATAATAATAGAAAAGATGATGGTTGGCCAGATGAATTTAGTCTTGACACGTTGTTCGCTTTCAGAAAAGAGGACAATTTTTCAGATGATTTAACAAAAAACCAGGATAATTTGAGCCATGAACTACCGCCTCAAAGGAGTTCTGACGATCAAAAGGATGATGATGTATTGCATCTCGAGTTTCCATGGAATGACGCATTGAGCCCTGATAGTGCTAAGGCCAAATCAAAATTAAGAACTGATGAAAAGAAAGATAACTCAAAAGATGACACATTGCACCTTGATTTTCCATGGAATGATCAACTGAGCCCCAATGCTGATAAAAGAAAATCACAACTAACAAGTGATGATAAAAAAGATAAGAGTAACGACACTACAGATGCACTACTTTTAGAATTCCCATGGAATGATGTACTGGGCCCTGATGGTGATAAAAGCAAATCACAGTTAAGAATCGATGACAAAGACAAGGAAACTAAGAATGAAACTGATACGCTGAAACTGGAATTCCCATGGAATGATGCACTGAGCCTTGATGGTAATAAAAATAAATCACAATTAAGAACCGATGAAAAAAAAGAAAACTCAAAAGATGCTATAGATACATTGCATCTTGATTTCCCATGGAATGAATCACTGAGCCATGATGGTGATAAAGTCAAATTGCTGCTAAGGAGTGATGATCAAAAAGATAACACAACGGATACAGTTGATACGTTGGAACTGGAATTCCCATGGAATGATTCACTGAGCCCTGATAAAGGCAAAAAACAGTTAAGCAGCAAAGACGACACCAACGACCAACTAAGTCCGGACGAAAATAAAACTGTAGCACTTTTTAGAAGTGAAACAGATCGTCAAGACAAAGAGCCAAAAGACGAACTTAAACTTGAATTTCCCTGGAACGGTCAGACAAGTCCGGACAAGCCCTCAAGTCAAAAGACAATACGAATACCAGACCCATTCTACGTACACCCGTACTTGAGAAACCGGAATGTAAATAAACATCCGAATTATTTCAGAAAAATATACGATGAGTTTATCGAAGGGGTTAGATTGGAAAATCTAAAAAACAGACGATCTGATTCCCATCGTAGACAATCTAAGAGGAGACGATATGACAACCTAGAAGTAATAGGTCTCACTAGAAGATCTTCCGAAGAAGATCTAAGTGATTTGATCACATTGCCAACTGACAGAAGACCACACAGACTTGCAAGTAAAGAAAACACTCCTCCACTTGTAACTACTACTTTTAAACCAAAACATTCCTCAGTGAACGGAAACAAAAGTGATGGACAAACATATAATGAAACTATTGTATTTCCAAAGAATTAATGTAGATGTTTCATCGTAGTATTAGCTAGGTCAAATTCAAATGCAAGACTTCAAAATGAGGTGTTAAAAGTAAAAAATAATCTACATGGCTGTGGCAAAAGATGACTTACCGACACCTCTTCTCCGTGCAGTGTCGATTGACTCAACAATTTTGTACCATGTACAAATCTGGATTTGTACATGGTAACTTGGACCGCTCTGTCATTTGCCACGTTCAGGTCCTGGAAGATGCCGGTGGTAGGACAGGAAAGTTGGCATTTTAATGAAATATTTTTACATCAAAATAATTATTGTAACGCAAACAAACTAAATTTTTAACAAAACTAGTGCTAATAATAATACGAAAGTATGCATCAATTGTTACTGTATTTTTAAATATAATAAAAAGCGTATACTATAGCGTAAAATACTGGTATTCAGCTGAACCTGGCTTGACTGAAAGCCGAGCCCAATACAGTTGGGAAAAAGCTAGGCAGATGATGATGACTATATTATTATTTTTTACTCTAATGCCCGACAAAAAAGTTGTCCAGTTTTTGTACGAAAATATTATTTTTATTTCAAATTTACTGATCGTCCGTCGATCCATCGACCATCGTTAGAGGCGCTGATGTCGTTCTGTTTTTGTGATGGATCATGGCAGCGGACAATTATTCTGATAAAAAGCCAACAATAATAAGATGAAGAAAAAACGCCATTTCATGATGTGGCCGAGGTAAGTTCAGGTTAGGTTTGAGGAAACTTAGGGCACCCCGACACGGATAGGTTAGGTTCGAATGGGATGGCGGGAGCTAGAACTTATCTTCCATCATACCATTCATGTTAGGTTCCTTCAAACCCTGTAGCGGGACTTCGTCGCTCAAGTTAGGTTTGAAGTTAGGTTTGAGGCCAGGCATTTCATAATATGACCAAACGTGGATTGATATACACTTCTCATCAAAAAAATCGAAACACTTTCGTTTTTATTGTTTTTGTCCTAATTTTTTACAAAAGAGAATTAATTCCATGAAAAAAAAAACATTATTGTGTAGCTGGCAGTTTGGTCATTACAGTAAGAAGAAAAAAATCAAAATTCGAAATTAGAATTTCATTTGTTTATCCTATAAATGAAATTAATCACTGTTTTGAGACAAATGTGTATTTAGGGTTGGAGTACGTTTCTCGTTTAAAAACTAAAATTAGCGCTTGTCTTTAAACTTTTTGTTTCTTATTTCATTTACTGTGACTTTGGGACGTCTGAAAAAACTTTTTTTTCTAAAACATATGGATACTTCGCCCGCAGAAGCCGCCCAAGTGGTGGCATTGCTGGATTCTGGACTTAGTCAGCGTGTTGTGGCTGCAAGATTGCATCTAAGCTTATCATCTGTTCATAGAGTCTACAAACGCTATCGGGAGACTGGTTCGTTCACGCGCCGTTCAGGATCTGGCAGGAATCGGGTCACTTCTGAGCGAGATGATCGATTTATTGTAACAACCTCTTTACGAAATCGACGCCTTAACGCTTTTCAACTGCAGCAGCAGCTTCGCGTTGTACGAAGAGTAGCTGTAAGTGACTCTACAATAAGAAGAAGGTTGAAGGAACGCGGATTGGCACCGCATAAGCCAGCGAATGGGCCGAAATTAACTGCAGACCATCGAAGAGCGCGCCTTAACTTTGCACGCGAGCACCTAACTTGGTCATACCTTCAGTGGAGCAAAGTACTGTTTTCTGATGAGTGTAAAATTATGCTGTATGGTAACGACGGAAGGAACAAGGTCTACAGAAGAGATGGAGAACGCTTTGCACAATGCTGCATTGAAGAAAAGGTCAGCTATGGTGGCGGTTCGTGGACGGTTTGGGGAGGAATCAGCGCCGACGGTAAGACAGAACTTGCCTTTGTATCTGGGCCACGGCTGCCTGCACTAAACTCTCATCGGTACATCGAACAGTGTCTTGAACCTCATGTGATGCCCTATGCACATTTTATTGGCAACGACTTCATATTCATGCACGACAATGCTAGAGCTCACACCGCGGGCGTCGTACGAGATTATCTTACCGAAGTCGGTATCTCCATTATGGTATGGCCAGCAAGAAGCCCGGACATGAATCCCATTGAACATCTATGGGATGAATTAAAGAGACGAATTCGAGCAAGAGATCCAGCCCCAGAAACACTTAGCCAGCTGCAAAATGCAATCCAAGAGGAATGGGATAATATACCACAACATGTGATCGTGACTCTCATCCGATCGATGAAGAACCGTATGGAAGCAGTAATAAGAGCTCGCGGAGGGAATACAAGTTATTAAATAAACGTTTCTTACATTTTTTTTCATTTACGCGTGTTGTTTTACCCATTTCCTTCATATTCCATACAGGGTAAAAATTACTCATTATACAAAATACGAAACCTATGAAGACTTAATTTGAATTTAGAACATTAACATTAGGATTTAAAAACCTCATACTACTCACTATTAAATGACATTTTACATTTATTCCTAAATATACACATTTTTCTGATAATCCTTATCAAATCATAAACTGCGAGGTGTTTCGATTTTTTTGATGAGAAGTGTATATCAATCTTAAACGTTTAAATGTCAATGTTTGATGATATCATCAAACATTGACGTTTAAACGTATTGTCAGTTTTTGCTGACCATTTCATGAACTTTTCGGCCACATCATGAAATGGCCAATTCTATGGTATGGTCACGCACGACATATACCTAAAATGGTGTTTCACTTAAATAAATTCCCGTATGCGTTAAAAAAAATCTTTAAGCAAAAATGAATTACAAAATTTATTGTGCGCTAGTTATTATTATAGATATGCGTTCATAAAAATCTCCGCTTTTCAATTAATAGCGATGCGTTACGATCTCAAATTGTTGCTAAAATAATAATATTTTTGGTATTTTTTAGAAATCGGTACAGTTAAATGTAAAATGCTTCAGATTCACATCAGGTTATTTTACTAGTCTAATACTCTAAATGACTTCAAACATTTTATATTATTATTTACCTAAGCTGCCATTTAAACAAGTAGGGAGGAGCTACCTATTATTGTAACAATGTTTTTTAATTGTAACAAATAAAAAGTGCCTGTACGTTTATTCAAATTATTAAGTTATTTTCACAAGCTTTTTTTTTCAAATAAGCCACACCAATACATTCCACAACAATGATGAAACTGCAGATCTTCTATAGTATAATTGGTCTTGAATGTTTTGAGACCAAACTATTCAAATACTGCCCAAACCTGCCCGCAAGTCATGCCATAGTGATATTGTGCAATCCAGTACGAACGATATTTAGCGTGGCATGATAGAAGAATAGCTTTAAAAGCGTATAACTTCTTTATCTTTCCACCGATTTTATTATACCGTTCATGCTATATTTTTAGCTTCCAGTAAATCTGTTGTTTCATAATAATACCTTCGGAAACCAAGTGTTCTCTCGTGCCTAATACTTTCAACAAAATAGTTCAATACCTGTGTACCTACCTACAGTAATAACTGTAAGTATCTACCACCATCACAAACCTTCACAAAGAAAGGTGATTACAGTCAATCCCCCCAAACTTAACAATGAATTTCACATAAACTAAAACCTCACATTAATTAACGATAATAACTGCCACCCATCATTTCCCCGACCTTATCATACACAACTTAACCTCACAAAGGGTATATAGTGGTCATTAATTCGGGGCATAAGTAGCGGTCGCTACTGATCAGGTAGCACGTTCGACGCCGGGTCGGGTAAAAAGAAAAAGGGCTAAGTTTAGTCTGATAAATGATCGCCCATTGTCGGCTACTGGTATTGACGGAGAGTCCGGTAGGCCGCTTCGAGGTGTGGTTCCGTAGGTTAGTTCATTAATAAGATTTGTATGAAAAAAAAAAAATGGTTTTTCAGTACAAATTAAAGTTATACAATTATTATAGGTAAAGTCTCGGCTTAGATTATATATACTTAACTGAAACAAGAAGAAAGAAAAAACGTTTATTTGTGTCATATTTCGAAATCAATACACGCAATTTAATTAATCGCCATTGACCACAGACTAATACAAACTTAGAGAAGTGTCATGCAAGCTAATGTTGCCCTCTATAACACAAACTAAACAAAGTTCCATCAATTTGGGTCAAACTCAAAGACACACAACAAGTTAGGACAAATGAACAAAACAAAAATAAAATAGCAGAAAAAAAATGGCAGTGGCTGTACATAGTATCTTCATTGTTAGGTTGAGTGAGATTTAAGAAGTGTAGGATATTTGACTACTATGAAAAATCTATATAAATGCTTATTTTATAGATGGTATTGAAACAGTACGATTGGTGAAAAAATAAATAAAATTGGTGGAAAAACAGAAACGTTATACTCATTTGAAGTTATTCTTCTATCCTTGCAACACAAAATGACGTTTGTACTGGATGTTTAATTCAATATGGCGGGAGATGAGAGTGACGTCACACGACATTACTCCTGTCTCTGTTTATCACAGATTTTTAAACGCTGACAACACCGTGATTTTTTAGCGCGTCTTGTCTGCAGGTTTTGAGAAATGTCCTGCCAGGGTTGCGGAATTTGTTTGAAAGAGTCACCGCGGGTTTTAGTCAGCAAGAGTCTGACACGCCTTAACACTCTATCCAGAGCGGAAGAAGTAATTTGTTGATTTCCCATCATTTAATTTTTTTTTGAAATGTAATAAAATTCCATTGAAATGCCTTGTTGTGTTTCCAGTTTCATTAGATTCTCACCACACACAGACACACGGATAAACCATTCCATCAAACCTCTTCTTTACTCTGTCGCCATAAATAAGAAAACCGTTTCAGAAAGGTCTTCACTGTATTCCTTGTCTAACTACCAAACCTCTTCAATAAATATAAAATATCTCTAATCGTCCGTAAACTCACGGGTCCCTAAGCGTATGAAAAATAAAAGAGTTCCGTAGCTTTTGTTCGGCGGTGTATTAAACGTCGGAGCGAGTTTATTGACACTCTTGTACGAAGACTCCTCCGATCCGGCTCGAGGGACTTATGTGCTGACCACGGTTTATATTATAGGGCAAATTAACTAACGAACTTTCCAAGGTATTAGAATAAGAAGAGTATTGTTTGTATACGTTTTTCATTAGGGCTAATGTGTGATAATTATTCTTGTTGCGATGGTTTGCTAAAGGTGTCAAGAAGATTAAAGTGTCAATTTGAACTTTTTCAAGATCTATGCCTTTGTACTTGATTCTTGTTTGTTTATTTAACAGTGTCTATAAGTTATAAAGGACACTGCAATCAAAAGTGTTAAGCAATCAGAACGATATTGTTCAAATTGATTACAAAATTTGAGTTATTAGTTTGGTGTAAAAGGGTTTGGCAAATTCAAAGTGGTTTAAGCTATCGGATTTTCGGGTTTTTTTTTTGAGTTTTGTGGTTATACTGTATTTTAACTGTGGTTATATTAATTTAATGATGACGGTATTTGTTTTCAAGGCATTTGTTTAGAGTAACTTACGAGACGCTTCTATTAAAATATGCTTTATGATAAAAATAAACTCATTTATATAATTATGCCACCTAAATCAAAATGAAGCCCCTAAAATATGGTGTAGGTATGTATTTACTTCATGTCACTGTGACTAATAATAAAATCGTCTTTCTTATTGTTCTTTTAGTGTCTAGGTACTAATACTAGTTTCTAAGTTGTGTGTGTAATTAATATTCAATTAATGGTTTTTGTCTGAAATCTTATTTTTTTTCGTCATATTCCTCAACGAAAACAGGCTCGTAACATTATCATGAATGCTGTCACGACATCCTTGTTGTCTTAGGATGGTGAACGTCGACAAGCTGTCACACACACTCTCACACGCACAAGTCACACTGCAAGCGAGATGTGTCGCCGACATGTGAGATGTGTCGCGACCTTTAGTTTCCGATGGACCTGCTAATTATTTTCTAAAAATATATTTTGACCAGCATGTAAGAGACCTGCCCCTTCTCAAGATTCCAGAATGTCTATGTATTTCAAAATAATATTTTGTGATGGCCCAGCGGTAGCCACTCATGCTCTCACTCGTTTTTATGGGTACAAATCCGGGCAAGCACTGATGCGTTCGGTGTACTAATGTGACTTTTTGAAGCATTTACTTACATGTATCAATTAATAATAATAAAAAACTTATAAATATTTCAGACAAAGTAGACATAACTTAGAAACTAGTGTACTACTTTATACATAAGTACCAGAAACATAAAAAATAGGTACCTACTATTGAAATACTAATGATTATATACCTACGCCACAGTGACAGGTATGTATGGGGGCCGTACCACCTGTCCGCCATAGTTTTCAGGATGCTGTTCAATCATGTCTCTCATTAGATCTTAGACATCAAGAAAAGTATAGTGAGAATATCTAAATTTCCAATCACTCCTAAAGTATTCCTGACTTTTTATTAAATTAAATTTCATCTGCCAAACGGATACCTAACCGTTGAAAAACCTTAATAGCTGGGGGAATAAAAGTTAATAGGGTGTATGTTTGCCCAAATTAATCTCATCTTTACAAAAAAAAAAATCGTCCAAAAGTCGCATGTTGCAATCATAATGCACTTTCATACAATTATACAAAATCCTAGTTTCGACAAAAAATCGGAACAATAATTTTACGCGACATTTAAGTAGTAAGAATGGACTCTTAAAGCCATTGACTGGGATAACAGGGGGTGGGCAGGGTTGTAAAAACGTGACTGTTTGATAGCACCTTTGTGTGACGTATTTCCGCTCCGGTTGCTTTGTGGAAGTGTCGCCGTTGTTACCGGTACTTGTGAAAGGGGAAGAACGATTCTGGACATATTATAAAGTTTCTGGCGAAGGTGTCTGACATAATTCTTGACTTTGAATGTTTTTTTTCTCGCTGTTTCTAAGTAAAAATTGGTATTAATCATTGTTGATTGAATCTTTAATTTTGGACAATGCTGTTGCAAACTATGGTTACTTCGAAAAACTAAGTAAGTTTTTAATACAGCATAATCAAGCTTCTCTACAAACAATGATTAAAGTCAATACTTAAAACATTTTTAATGACGATCTTCCTGATTACAAAGTAATAGGTCTTGTCATGTAATAGGTACTACACGTAAATATCTATGTCCTATTTAACCAATACAAAAGACAATCTATCGAATCACCCATCAGAATCAGACTTTTTCTAAAACGTCTGACATCTTTCAACCAGCTGCAACACACACAGGAATTGTCTCAAATACACTATTATTTGCAACGATCGACAATTTCCATTGTGTAGTTGACTTTATTCGTCACATCGACAGTCACTGATACTTCTTAGGAATTATTGGTTTTGACCGGATTAATTTATTTGATGTCGCATGTAGCGTGACAGCTAATTGTTGGGGCCGACCGGACACAAACGATTTATCTATTGTACAGGTGATCGAATTTGTAAAGTGATATATTTAATTAAAAATATATGTGTATGTGTTCAAGGCGGTAATAGGAGTTTTATTTAGTGCAAGAGTATTTGGTCTTTTTAGATTAAGATTACTCAGGTGTATGGCGTTATAGATTTATTTCTTTACCTTGGGTATGGAAGACTTATAGCTAAACCAAAGAGAATAAATTTTCAATTACTAAATATACAGGGTAATATTTCAAAGACCAGCCATTATTTTTCTAGGCATCTAGGCTATTAAAAATTACCCTGTATGTAACTAAAACAAAATGCAACAGTTTCATGTAGATATGTATATACATAAATTTCCAGGGCTACTTTAATAGATCATGTTTTTTTAAAGCGCAAAGTACACTCTACCTAATAAATATAGTTAACATCAAGTGCTTTTTCATATCACTCACCAAGATCATTAGTGAACTTCCACAATAACATTTATCCGAGTTCCTCACCATTTATTTTGTTCATAATTATCTAACTAACTTGACACCGTATCGTCAACGTCAAGTATCATTAGCTTCACGGCAACTGTCAAAAAAACGCGTTCTAAATTTGAACAAAAACCGTCTCGGCAGACAGTGTGGCACCGCTCAACAATGCGCAGGAGTTTACGGTGAGCGTACGTATCGTTTACGCGCTAGGAAAAATAACAGACGTTTTGTTGTTGTCAATTCAAAAAACATTCTTAATTCAACCTTATGTTGAGGGTGACAAGAGTTAGGTGTGGTTTTGTTAGGTGTAAATGTAAAGTTGTTACGTCATCAATCGAAAATTAGTCCTTCGAAGGAATTTTTACTTTGTAGCTTCAGCGATAAGGTAGAGTTTTGTAACAATGTTTTGAAAGTATCACCACATGAGTGTCAGGGTATCCATTTAACTGTCAAAGCGTAGGAATGTCATTCATGGTAATGGATCGTTGTAGGAAGGAAGTTGCAGGTAAACGCGCAGAAAAAACAACGTGAATGGATGCGCGCGCGCATGCCTGTATAGAGGGAGGATTTTGTGGGATCCAGCCGCTTCTATAGACCCATTCATGGGTTTTATTACTATTGCAGTTAATAAGTTTATGTTATTAGGATGGAGAAAAAAAATAAATTACTTCGGTACGGTGTGAAGCGGGTTTTTAATAATAGAGCTTAATATATTGCTATATAAACGTTAGCTGCAGGAAGATTTGAGTTCAGGTGAAGTTGTAAATCCAATTAGAAGATGATTTTATGGTGTATCAAAGTCTGCAATTAAATTCACTATTTGGTTTTATGCTGTATTCAGATTCTGCAGCGTTAGTCCTTAATGACTCAAGTCTGAAGGTCAAATATAACTCATTTGCTGGTTCCACTTGATCAAATTGTTTACGATTTTACTAACCTTAGAACGGTCATTGTCAAAAGATCTGTCAACAGGCAAGCTAAGCGTAAAACAAAGAATAAAATATCACTTAAATTTTTCAGTATCTACATATTACTTTACCAATTTTTTGCATTCATAAAATCCTCAGGGACTGGAGTGACGAGCGTGTTTAAAGACTGTCAATCACGACAATTCATTTGATCATTGATGATTTCATCAGTGCAATCTGTTTAACCCAAAGGTTGACTGGTAGATAATGCATTGTTGCATAAAGGCGCTATCCTAACTCAAAGCTCCAAAAATGCTTATCTTTCGTCGCAGAGATCTCCGTAATGACTATACATTTTTAAGCGGGAAAGTGTATAGCCAAGTCTTTAAAGTAAGTATTTTATAAAGATATTATGTAAAAATGGTCCAGTACATTGAAAAAAGACATCACAAGAGACACCCTCTCTACAATTTTTCGTCACGAAATGCTCAAAATTTTGAGTGGTAATATTATCATCTTTTTTTTAATTATTCAATGACAAAACTCGTCAGAACTGTCCGGCTACGTAGCACTACTGTGAAGTAATAGAACTTACATAAAGTTTAAATTGATTTTGTATACTTTCATATTTAAAAAGGAGGTTGGCCTGGCCAGTGGCCAGCAAGGCAGAAGCAACCACTATTCCTGCAAACCGATTTGCTAAGCAGATCAAATGGTTCCTATGTGTCAGGAAGAAAGGACCAGACACGTCAGTACCGTGTCAGTCATTCTCCTGTTATTTTCCTAAATACCATTTCCATCTACCCTTCATGCCGGCGACCAAAACAACCCAAGTTGAGTTCTCACGTTACAATGAACAAGGTCTCATGTGCTAACGAGTGCGAGGGAGACGGTGATAGCCTTTGTATCGCTGGTCGCCAGATCTTCGCCATCGCTAATGACGCCTGAATCATTTATAATTAATATTAGTGGCTAGTGTTGGGACCGTATCGGTGGTTAGTGGCGAGAGATTATTCGTAGAGTTTCTTGCACGTTCGTCTCCATAGAGATGTGCAGGTACTCTTAAGTACGTGCAAGCTTCATATCTTTGACTGACCGACGATGACAGTTCAAAAGTGCCTTTAAATGGTTTAATTGTTTTTTAATAATTATTTTGATTAAGAGAGATTTTAGATACAAACCTTGATGTTATAAAATATGTGATTATCATATTCCTCGTGTTAGGTTTCTTATTTATGGGTTTCTCTCTTCTAACTTGTTACAAAATGTTTGTTGTCGAAACCGAAACAAATCGAGCAATAACTTTATTTTCAAAGCCCAAAACAAAAGCAAAGGTTACCCCCAATTTAGCATAGAGCTTGAAACTCCATGTGTAACTTTGCCACAGTACTAATTTGCAATAAAAAACATGCGGGGCAGTTTTTGGGGACTGCCGGTGTACTGTTCGGTGACGATGACGCGAGTGCCATGATTTTTGTTCAACCAAAAAGTACACATATATACACAGTATACATATCTCACATATGTATATATATATATATATATATCACAGTATATATATACACAGTATACATAGCTCATGGAAAGCCTTCGGTGACGATGACGCGAGTGCCATGATTTTTGTTCAACCAAAAAGTACACATATATACACAGTATACATATCTCACATATATATATATATATATATATCACAGTATATATATACACAGTATACATAGCTCATGGAAAGCCTTCGGTGACGATGACGCGAGTGCCATGATTTTTGTTCAACCAAAAAGTACACATATATACACAGTATACATATCTCACATATATATATATATATATATATCACAGTATATATATACACAGTATACATAGCTCATGGAAAGCCTTCGGTGACGATGACGCGAGTGCCATGATTTTTGTTCAACCAAAAAGTACACATATATACACAGTATACATATCTCACATATATATATATATATATATATCACAGTATATATATACACAGTATACATAGCTCATGGAAAGCCTTCGGTGACGATGACGCGAGTGCCATGATTTTTGTTTACACAAAAAGTGCTCAACGCTTCTAAAGAAGTTTTCACTTCAATAGAAAACATAATTGGAACCCCACCGAATGTATCGACAAACTTCCCACATCACTAAAATCAACCCGTCAGCGCTACTTTGATACAAAACCTATAGGTAATCCTGTTGCCTACCGTTTTATACCGCACCTTTTTATTGCCAGGGATTAAAATACCCCCATCTCCACACTCAAATACCAAACATATCTCCTGCGTGCTACGGTTGCTTTCTGGTTGGTGCAAAACTGGCACAACAAACGAATAGAGTTATTAATGTTAGATTTATTGGATCTTTGATGTCGGTTGAATTATGATGAGTTCTGTTGTGCGACCGGATGTCGGGCCGGACTTAATGAGCAGATACGGGGGAATTAACTGAGTTTATACGTTATTGTTGGTGGCAGTGGAAGCTGGGCTCGCGGCTTGGAGGCTGGCGAGGGTTATTTCACTATGTACCTAATAACATTTATATATCAAACGAAATAATAATGAGCCAAGAGTGCAATGACAAATGCTCACGCGTTCAAAACGACGTTTTCCCGAATTCATGCGAAGAAACAACTAATTTTAAATATTCCGTCCAGTTCATGTGTAGGCCTAAGGCCCGCTTACACCACAAATACCTAAATAAATTAAAAACATCATTCCTCATCATCAATTTTTGGCCTATGTCAACTTCAGACTATTAACATAAATAATATGGCCTGGCCTACTTAAGAAATACCAAATTTTTACTCAAATAAAGGTTCTTGAGGTCTAAACTGAAACAAACCATGATTTTTAGTACCTAGTAAAACTATTTTATTTTATTTAACACCCATGGAGTTATCCTTTTGAACGCCAGTATCACGTATACGTATACATGACAAGCAAGCGCTTGCCCTGTACGCCTAACGTCACAAATATAATATGTGAAAAGAAGTACGGCGAATTTGTGGCTTGGCGTCGGGGGCACGCCGATGCGTTTATGCTCTGGCGTTAAAAATATTAAAGATCTCCAAACACATTATTTATTCATCATATTCTTCAATTAGTTGAAAATCAAGCCTGTCTTGGTAAAAGATGTCTAATATCCAAACAACAACATAAATAAAATAAGTTAGAAAGAACGAAATATCATTATTAACCATGATTATTATTTGATAAGAGAAAGGAGTTAATTAGCTGATAGTCTTTCAAACAGCTTGGAGATACTCGTACCTAGTATACCAGTTCAGTTTGGGAGTTGTCCCAACACTTTTTCTTTGCACGAGTTACAAATTGGTAAGGCAGTAATTTCATTCTTGATGAATTTCTACCATAGCTTCTTTAACTATTGGTAGTCTCGACCACTATCCCACTTGATGGTAAGCGATGGTTTGGTCGACAACGGAACCCACTTATATAGAAGATATATGTTTTCACCATTGACTTTAAAACCCGCAGATTGTAGCTATCAGGAAACAAAGGGAATTTCAATCCGTAGGTTAAGCCACTATTACCATTGCATTATTTTTCAACGACTTCAATAAAGGAGAGGTCTCCAGTCCGTCTGAATGTTTTTTGTTTTCTAAATCTAGCTTTTTTCCACGTAACAGTTAGGTACGCACTGTGAGTATCAACAATATAAATTACATAAGAATTTAGTATCTACATAGTTTTTATGTAATAATTTACAATCTCGAAAGTAATTCGTTCCGTTCAATTTAGCACAGCAATTCCTTTTACACCTCTTTGCGAAATCACCGTGAAAATAACACGGATTCAACCGCAGTTGCAAATTAATTATGTTTATTGAGCTAACATTATAAAGGGGTTGTTTGTTTGTCACAAATATTGAATTTATAAGCCTTTTCAAAAAAGGTTTAATATTTCTTCAACCGGATTTAATTTTTCAGAAATAAGTCCTGGCTGGAGGCTTTAATATTTATATTAAGCAAGCCCGGTTCAGTTAAGCAGTCGATAACCTCATAGGTTGAAAAGCGAGACGCTACTCAAAAAAAATAAATAAAAGTAGTTGTATAGTCTAATCTCAATTTAAAAAAAATCAAAAGCCTAAATTATCTTGTGGAACATAATAACTGAAAACAAAAATTTTTGGTGTAATAATATTATATAGGCATTTATAAAATTATTGGTATTCCCTGGCAATAACTGAATTACGTACAAATTTTACAATAATTAAATAGAGTCGGCACAGCCAAACCCAGGAGCCACGACTACCTTTTTGAAACGAGGAAATAAAAAACTAACGATGTTTTTAATAGGAAATTGCGTCTGAATATTTTTATTGAACCGATGAAATCTTGATTGCTCGAAAAAGGTAAAAGTATGTTTAAACAATAACAAACTAGGCAAGTTCTACGGTTTCGCTTCCTTGACGAGTTGACAGACTTTGTTTTTAAAGTAAATATTCCTTTAGGATGTGGCGAGACAAAAAAAAGGTCCCGACTCATTAAATTACACTTGTTTAGTAAACGTACGACTATTATTTATTTGTAGTTGAAAGTTTTGAAAGATGGTATTATGTTTGATGTTTCTTTTTTTTTTCGACCAGAATGCTAAGATGCAATAGTTTCTGGAACTTCAGACACAAGATACAATTTTTTTTTAAATATTATTTTGGCTACCACAAGAATATAATTATTTGGGTCAAGTGGTAATAAAAAAACCGGCCAAGTGCGAGTCGGACACGTATCTATCATAAACAAAAAAAACACGTTTCGTGTATGGAAGCCCCCTTTAATTTAACTTAATTTAATTTTCATTATTTTTATTACAGCGGCAATAGATACACACTCTCTGAAAATTTCAACTGTCTACCTATTACGGTTCTTGAGATCCAGCCCGCTGACAGACAACCCTAAAAAATATCTATAATGTCTTAACTGCACCTGCCAAGACCCAGGATTAACTAATTACTCCGGAATCGTATAATACCTACAGTTTTTCACAACCTTCTTCAACTAATCCATATTTTCGCTAACTCCCTTACTTAAAAAATACACATTCCTCAACAAATCCCTAATCTTTATCGAAATCAAATAAGAATGTTTACCCAAATTAAAACTTTGTTTAATACCCCAAACTAGATTAGACAATAAACATTTTAATACATCACGATCAGAGGACAAGTATAAAAAATCTATAAAGCCGAGTGCAGACCGACGGGCAATAAATAAATAAGAGATATAAATAAATAAATATAGGAATAAATCCGTCGTTATTTATGCCATTGTGGTGCGATGAGGTTTAATGACGCGCCCGCGCCGGACGGATTGTTAGTGATATTTGTAATAAAGCTGCGCTCGAGTGCGTGTGCGCAGGACCTTAGACGTTAGGACGTGAGGTCGTTTACATGTGATGCTGATGTGTGTCTTTTGGGTCGAAGGTTTGACGTGGTTTTGGTTTTGGTTAGGAACCTCGGATTGGTCTGAAAATTAAAACAGGTTTTTTGGTCTTCCTTTTGGTGATTAGACAAAGACTTTTCTTGACTTTCTGCACGGTTTGTCAAATGGTACGTGTTTCAGCCGTTCCTTATCCGCTCTACAATTTGTAAAGTATGTTGTTTATTCGATTATCCAGCACGACGGACGTGGAATAAATGAAAATTGCTCCCCATAAAGAACAATTTCCATGCAACCAACTATGTCAAATCCACCCAAGTAGGCTTAAGAAAAATACAGTCAAAATGAGCCAAGAAGGCGTTCCTATTAACAAATAATTTGATTCGTTTCCTAGATCCAAGGATAAGGAAGGTCCACAACACAACACACCAGCTCCACTCCTCATCCTCTCCAAGTCCTGCTACACATACATCCTCACCACCGCCGCTGAGCATAAACCGCAGCATTACGACGCACTCATTTACATGTAATAAAAAGTAGCTTGAAGTGCGCACTTGATTAATAGCCAGCGGAGCTAGCGTCGTTAAGGGACTTATTTATTGCATTTTAAAATGTTTTAATGTCCCTTCAGGCTTTATCGGAGGCTCCACATCTTGGCTTTTGATCGATGTCGTACACTGCGGGGCAGAAGTATTGGGACAAATAATATTTAGATCTATTCTATTTTGGTAGAGATTGTTTGGAGAAGTTATGGTGGTTTTATTCTTCTGTTGAGGTGATTGTGGAGAATGTCAACGTGTCCCCGCACCCCAGCAAGTGACGATAAGAAACACCGACTGGTTTTAGTCAGTAGGAGTCCGACAGACCGCACCGCCTCCCTCAAGATGGAGTAACATACATAAGGAAATCTAAAGGTATAAAAAAATGGACTGTTCTTAAAAGTCAGAATTTCAATTCCTGAATATCTGTTAGGTGAGATAGTTAAAACTATTGCTTGATATAAAAGTTCCATGAATAGTAACCAGTTGGTCGGTCTATTTGCCAACGAATCCCATGAATAAAGAAGAAAACAAGGTTTGGATTTATAAGGAGCGAGCTTGTGCGAACAACATTTAAGCAACTTAGAAGATAGAGTCGTTTGTTTGAGATCCCTATCATCTCAAACTACCAAAAATCAACATCATACCAGAGACATGAGGTATACGGAACAAACTTCACCATATTTTTTGTTGGCCCTTTAATTTTGCACCGCAGTGTACAACGTCATAGGTGTCGATACACTGGCGACAATAACTCGCTATCCATCCTTGGATATCTTGAATGTTTGGTGGACTGACACCAGATCCGGTCAGGAATGATAGTTATAGATGAACACACGCCAATAGAAAAGCTTAGAGTTAAGAAACGAATATCGATTCGATTAATCTCTAGCTCATGATAAAAACTTTTAATAAAAGCTGTTGTATATCGATTAAGAGGTAACGAAGACTGTTAAGTTCGCTTTTCGCTGCGCATTATCCCACCCCTTTACCTGTTAGACTCGTGTTTCCCAACAATCACACCTGATGGTAAGCGATGATTTAGTCGACGATGGAGCACGCTTGCCCAGAAGTAAGTTGCCTATTCACTCTTGACTTAAAGCCGTTATCCCTTCACTGACAGAAGACCACACTATTCCTACGTTTACTTTATTCCCCAAAAAATGCCCAGTTTCCGTGGAATAACTGAATAGCCATGGGTAAAGGCAATAAATGAAGATGACAATGTGCAATTTGTAACAGCACACAACAAACTGATACTTCATCACAAAATCAAAACATTGGGCAATAAAAACGCACATTTGGGATTGTTTTAATTAAAATAATGACGTCATATGGCGGTATAATGCGCATGCCGGCGCTTGTTAGGACTCTATTGAGCGGCTGCAAATTGTTAATTACAATCGCCATCATATTACTGCTGTTAAATCCCGACGCCTCGGGATTATTCAGGGGCTGTATAACTTGTAGTGGTGGAGAGTCCATGGTTCGCTTGCTGAGGTAGTGATTTTTAAACCAACTTATTTCTGCTTCTGGTGTCTGCAAAAAAACGACTTCCAGATAAACCTCGGTACTTAATAACTTTTATTTCTGAATTCGGTGGTTAGGACCACCAGCAAAAAAACCACTACAAAGTACTAAATAACTTTAATTTCGGAACTCGGTTCCAAAATAACAGTTATTTAGTAGGTACTTTGTAGTGGTTTTTATTTGGAAGTCGATTGTATTTTTTGTAAAAGTTTTAACAACTCTCTTTAGTGCTAACACCCAAAAATTCCAACCAGTTCATATTTATTTAGTTATCTGTCTCCGAACTTCTTCATCAGATCTATGAAGTTGAGATGGGACCATTTCGGAATAAAATTATTTCGTATAGAAACAAAATTTTTACGGAAAAATTATGACGGAGTTACACCCGAACATACATAAAGAAATATATAAATATCCGAATAATACCTCCTCCTTTTTGAAGTCGATTATAAATATCGGTTTTAGTGATAAGGGTGGGCTTTGTTATTCCATATCTACTTACCTACTTGTTATTTGTACAGAACTATCTATCTAAACAGATCCAGTTAATCTAGTCTATTTAGTATTCTGAGCACTTTTCGCGTTGACAGCAATGTGAATGATTTTTTGATGCCCAATGATTCTATTTTTAACACGCGTTGATACATAATTTCTTTATTAGTATTTAGTAGTAACTTTAGCTCACCTGCAAATAATATATGGGTATCTGAACACCCAACAAAACGTTGCGAAATCTTCGATGAACTGATGTGGAATTGACACCCGAATGTAATATGCCATTGCACAAAAACTGGTGTAGGTACTATACAGAGTAAAAAGGCTTAAATTCCGTTATAAATTTGCTCCTACGATACGTAAACACATTTCAAATCTGCTGAAAGAAGTGCTTAAAAACTATTACATGAACAACTTTACAGACAGACATGGAAAGTGTGTTTGTAAAGTACGTCTCAAAGAATTAAACTCCATTTACAGCCCACGTCCAGTGAAGTTATTAATTTTAATAAAATCGCCAATAGCTCCGCGGCCGGCCGTGGCCACCATCCCGCGATTGTTGGATTGCTGTTGATGGATTGAGCACCGCCTCGCGATCATGATTCCCTGGTAATTGGACGGAATTGCTGTTTAATTTCTTTTTTGATCTCTGGCTTTAGTTTCCTAGAAAGGAGGTTCATGTTGAGAAACGTTTATTTCAGGGTTTTGTTGACGTCCGAAAGTCTACCAGTCTTATCAAGGATATTGCGTGTTACCTAGTAACTGGGCCTTTTTTTTTTTAAGGTTGGGAAATCATCAAAAGACTTCCGCTCTGGGTGGAGCGGAAGGGCGTGTTAGACTCTTACTGACTAAAACCCATCCGTGTTCCTCCTAAAGCCCTTTGCGTTCCAGGGCCGCGGTGACTCTTTCGAACAAATTCCGCAACCCTGGCAGAGTAGTTACTCTAGACCCAGTTGGGTCTTGGAGATCGTTCTTTGTAAAATACTGATATTCGGCTGAGTCTGGTAAGACTGGTAGCCGGCTCTAAACCAGGTAAGAAAATGGCTCATCAAATAATTATAAAATGTTGTGATTTAAAAATTGTCACTATCCCTGAAATAAATGATTGCTTTCTTTTATTGTTGCAGGCTTCTACTAGATCTGACGTTAACTTCACGAATGTTACTACAATTTACAGACGTCTGCTATTTTTTAATAATCCTGGAGCTACTGTCGAAAAAAGAGTATTTATCCATAATAATCCTTCAGGAAAATAACTGTTATTTTTTTTCAGTCTTTATTTAATAAAACAGGCAGATCCCTTCGCATCTACTAGTCTAAATCCGAAGCTAATTAAACAAAATTCCTGGCAGTCCGTCTCCAAGTGAATGAACTGAGCCCCAAGGTTTATTGTCGCCATAAACCGTTTACTGTCAAACACTTTAATACCCTAGTGTCCATTGATGACCAGAATTATCACCCTCATATTATCCGACATTGAAGGGTTTAAAAAATCAATTTGGCGATTTTTTGATGGCAAATATAAGTTTAAAGTGACGGGTTATATTGAGACCCGCGGGGTCGGGTGTTTATCAAATTTGACATTAATTGTTGTTACGGATTGCATTTGTTTTTGGTGAAGTTTTGTTGATTGTAAAGTTTAAGAGACTTATCATAATAATGAGTGGTTGTTAATAAAATTTAGAAATTATTTTTTGAAATTATTCAATTAAATTGAAATAAGCAAGCCAGAAAGTGGTGGTGAGATGATCTGGATGCCCACCGCGAAGGCTGGTTCGAGGTGGCGCAAGAATACAATGTCTGGAAGGATATGGGGGAAGCCTTTGCCCAGCACTGGGACACAATAGGCTAAAAAAAAAAAGGAAACAAAAAAGCAATGAATGCAAATGTTACAAAGAACTACTTGTATCTAACACATATATACCTATTCTATGTCATTGTTTTTTTATTATTTTTATTTAATATGGGTTTGCTCTTGACTCTAGTCTAGGTCATAGATGGCAGAGACAAAGTCGACGATGGAGCGAGCTTATTTTTAATTAAAACTACCTTTACTCCACTCGAATCAGTCACCGTGACAACAGAAAAAGAACTAAGCTGTCGAACCGAGGATGTGACATGCTGAAACTATTAATTTGACTGCTGGAGGCTGAGTCGAGAGAAGGAAAGACAAAAAATGTGTGAGTTAAATTCTCCATTTATATTTCTGGCACTCCTTTTGCTTAAGCCTCCATGGTTTTGAAATAAGTCATTGTTTTGTTCAGTCATTTTATTTTAAACTATGGACTCCGGTCTGAAATAAATATTACATTATATTATTATTATTTTATTTTTTACTTGTTAACATATAAATTACATTTTTAAATATTAAAATAAAAAGATTTAAAATCGGCACAATGACTGCTGTGTTCACATCCCACATGTCGACAAGCTCGCGAGCCAAGTCAAGATACTTCGTTTCTTTATCTTTCTCAGTCTTCACGAGCTTCTCTTCATGAGGGACTGGTATATCAACAATCATTGCGCGACGTTTTATTATTATTATTATTACATCAGGTCAGGTCATATAGAGATAGCGAAATTCTTAATTGTAGTGTCATATCTAGTGCCATTGATACGTCAATAATTCTTTATACTACTTCGAATCAAAGGTGGAAATTGCACAGAAGTCATGTATGGTGGCAATTACAGATCATAGCCTAAGATTACTCTCTATTAGTCTGAGATGAGGCTGCGTATACTACGATGTGCATACGTAATTAGTTTGTAATTATAAGTTTATTATTTGCCCTTTAATTACAATCTTTAAAAGATGTTAAATTAAATGATGTTTTATTGGTTGTTATGACACAAATAACCTGTTAGTCATTGGTGATCTGGTGAAATAATCTTATGAGTTCCACTTTTATGGCTCTGAAGAATCATAAAGGTGGATCAGAAAATTCGGTTTCTAAATTGGGTTCTTTACTAAAGTGAAATTAGCTTAATGTGCTGTTCTACTGCTTCATATTTGTAGGACTCGACTATGCATTATAATTCGCCAGTACCAAAATAATCTACATACACAACGTGTAACAGAATAAACGCAATACCTCTTAAGGGGTCATTGTAGTCATCATTATGAACAACTTTTACTATGAAATGTATGGGGAAGTTGTTTTTTTTTCGTGATTTCAGTGTTTGTCCCATAGTGAAAGTTGTTTATAATGATGAGTACAATGACCCCTTAGCAGGTATTGCATTTATTCTGTAACAGGTTGTATGTCAGATGATTCTGTTTTTTTTTTTTAAATTAATTACAGATTGTGCTTAGATGCCATTGTTTGTGTTCATCATCATCATCATCCACAGCCCGACTTCGCCCACTGCTGAGCATAGGCCCCTCTCCTCTTGTGCCAATCCCCACGTTCCTGTGCCAGCCTCATCCAGGTTCTACCCGCGATGGCAACAATGTCATCCGCCCATCTCGCCGCCGGCCGACCAACACTTCTTCTTGTAGTCCTCGGGCGCCACTCGGTCACTGTCTTACTCCACCTATCATCACCACGCCTTGTTTTTTTATAGGTTCTCGTTTGACCATACTCACACCTGATGGAAAGCGATGACGTGGTTGACGATGGAGCACTCTTGACTTAAAGACCTTCAGGTTGTAGCTATCAGGACTCAGGCGGGGAAGTTCACTCCTTAGCTGTGCACACAATAAATATCAGGATTTTACATGGATGAACAATTTCTTCGGCCTCTATAACCTCTTTAGTCTATTGTAAGTAACGTGAAAAAAAAACCGGCCAAGTTGGACTTGCACAAGAAGGGTTCCGTACCATAAGCCGAAAAAAATGTTTCTTATAGGGGGGCCTCCTTTTATTTTTAATTTTATTTCATTTTTATTATTTTTTGTTATAGCGGCAACAGAAATATATCATCTGTAAAAATATCAACTGTCTAGCTATCACGGTTCATGAGATACAGCCTGGTGACAGACGGATAGACAGACAGACGGACGGACAGCGGAGTCTTAGTAATAAGGTCCCGTTTAACCCTTTGGGTACGGAACCCTAAAAAATTAAAAGACTACGTATTTCAAACAGTTAGTACACAAACAAGTTAGAAACCAGTGTTTGTTCTTATAACTACCAGAAAAATAACGATTACTGTTTATGCGGTATACCTACGCCACAGTGGCGGCATGTAGGCATATTTAATGCCTCAGTATGGGGCTGTCCCACCTGTCCGCTTTAGTTTTCAGGACACTTAATAAGGAAAAATAAGTACTTACTTTTATTTACGTGTAAACAAAAGACACCATAGCTCACCTGCCTCGCATTTCTTTGAAGATAAGACAGAATTTAACAATTATTTTAAAGAATTAAGGAATCAATCTCAATCAATTTCAGGTCATAAAGTCGAGCATCATTACTTCGAACCAAGTAATTATCCAAGTCCGTCATTCGATACGTTTGTCTCAACTTGATTAGTGTTTACGACAGCCGCGAGCGACGTGTGCCACTCAAACGGATATATTTGATGTCTTTATTTATGTGACCAGCTCTTATTTATGTGAAGCCACATTATTTACTGTTAAATCTTGATGTGTGTTGGTTCATGATTAACATTCATTGATTTTGATCCGAGTTCTTTCTTTTTAACCGACTTCCAAAAAAAGGAGGAGGTTCTCAATTCGTCGGAAACTTCTGTTTTTTTATATATCTTTCCCGATTACTCGAAGATGGATGGACCGATTTGGATTTTTTTTTTGTTTGAAAGGGTTTTTTTTTGGTCCCATAATCATCAAGTCAGGATCTGATGATGGGATCCTGGAGAAACAGAGACAACTTGTAAGATCTATAGTTGATGGCTTTCGTTTTCTGGTGCCAGCATTGAGCCTTACAGTGAAAATGGCTTGTATGTGCTTTAAGTACTAGAAATTAGTGTCTTTTACCAAGTTCACATAACTTTGACCTTTCGATGCTTAGATAATTATGTAGTTTCGAGTAAAGCATTACGATTAACGAAAACGTTTTAGCAACTAAATTCTTTTCTTAAGAAAGCGTTGTCTGTAGCCTACATTTTTGACAACTAAGATATTCAGTCTGATGTATGATACATCAATATAATGATCATGATCATATCATACATCAATATAAAACTCTTCAGTTACTGAGTGAGTGACTGACAGACAACGCACAGCCGAAACTGCTGGTCGTGGAAACCTAAACTTTGGCATATAGGTTCCTTGGGGAGTATAGGGGAGCACTAAGAGAGGATTTCCCGAAATTCCTCCGGGAACGCTAAATAACGCCATATGCACGTACGAAGTCGCGGGCAAAAGCATATAAGACAATATTCGCATCAAAGATCTACACAACTCATACTTAGAAATGCATGTTCATGCCAAAGGGTGAAGTCGTAATTAATACCTACACATTCCTCCCAGGTAACCTCTTCTATCTAATCAGAAACTCACCATAGACCTCCCAGAGCCATCTCTACCGCAGCGTAAAAACCGCAAGCGAACTAAAGTCTCATTTGACGATTATTGTCATTCAATAAATCGGTTCCTAAGTCCGCACGGTCTGTAATTGGTGTGTGGGACCAGTCGCGTAAATCACCGCGGACATGCCTTTAATACGGACGTGTATCACTCACCTGGAGCCATGGCACTTATTTCACAATTGGACAGGTTATTCTGGAGATGAAAGCGTTAGAAAAAACACTGAAAACTGCTGCAAAGTAGTTTTTCTTAATAGATTAGCCTCGAGGAGTAGTAGACCAGTCCGATTTTTTTTTATTGTAACCTTATCATGACATTTATTTAACTAAATCTAACATTTATAATTTTTGTGATTTAAATTTGTATAGTTATTTTTTATTTGATTTCAATTTGTGAACTCAATATTATTTGCATGCCCTTGCGACGGTAAAATATGGAGAATATACTATATAAAATAGAACATCTATGTACCAATACCCATGTTTGCAAATAAATAAATTATTGATTGATTGATTGGAGTTGTGAAGACAAAGATGCAGTTCAATTTCTCTAAAGAACTTGCTGGCTGACCAAGATTTTTTTTTATTTTATTATCGTGCTGATACGATAGACAAAGAAATGATAACCTTAACTCAACCAACAAACACTAAAATTCTACACTAATGCTCCAGATTGTAATAGGTAGTTCCTCAGTAAAAGCTCTGCCCGTTTGAAAATACAACGAACAATTCTGGTTCTAGACTATCTTCTTTTTGGTAAAATATGAGTGTTTAAAAGTCAAAAAAGTTTGTCAGACGAGATCGCCACATATTGTCATCGAGTTATCCAGAATACACCTCGACGTCTGTGTGGCCAGTGGGTCTACCACACTAAACAACAGTTTTATACTCTCGTAAGATCTTTATGACTGACGTGTTCTTATAACGACTGTGTCACATATGACTCGCTTTTGTTTCGATCTTAACCCATATTAGCTCGTTTTATTTTAGTCATGTAGGAGGATGATATAGAGGTGAATTTGGCAATTAAAACGGCGAAGATCAATTGAAATTCGTGTTTTATTGGGCGATATTGGTGGGTGTGATTTTGTCGTGTTATGATCAATAAAGTTTAAAACTGTCGGTCCAACTGATTGGGTTTTAATTATCATCATCTTTTTAGGAGGCCACTGAAAATTAGAGCCTTGCATAGTGAGTAAGAGCCTACTTGTCCGCTCATTTTGTCTTTATTTAAATGTTTATATTAATAATCATGTCTTTATATTAATAACACCTTTAAAGATCTTCTACTTTCAAGGTGACGTTGATAATTTGAAATGTACCAATAGAAAATCAGAGGGCCTAGAATGAATGTTTTGACGTATGTGTAGTGTAACAGTACCTATCGTTAAAAAACTACAACCCCATAGCACTTTGGTTTAATTTTATGCGACATACAAAATTAGTATCATACAAAAATAGGAACACAGTATCCAATTCAAATAAATATTATATGCGAAACGAGTATTATAGTTATGGTCAAATTTTACGTTACGTTACTATACGTCAAAACATTCTTGCTAGGCTCTCAGAGTTCTGTGACAGTTAATATTTTTTCTATCTTTTATCACCATCATCATTCACTTGCCCTACTTATTTATTTGGGATTAGCGTAACAGCATGTCTTATTTTCCCATACTTTTTCTATAAGCCACCATCTCAGCGGTCACTCTTTTCTAGATAAGCATATAACACAGCAGCGCTACAGCGCTGTCCAGCGAAGCAAGAGTGTGATGAGGATGGCTTCACCAAAGTTCAGAAGAAGAAGAAGAAGCCTACTTGTCGCAATCAATGCGGTGCTGGACTGACAGGACCAAAGAAGCTGCTACATCCAGCGATACCTTCGACGTTGCTGTATGTGTCCCGACTGCATCACTCCACGAAGGTTATGAAGATCCTGGAATACATGAAGGTGAAGACCAACTGGACCTTGAGGGTCGAGAAGATGGAGCAGCGTTACGACACCAACTTCAAGTCGTTTGTGGTGCGGGTTCCGACACAACATCTCGACCCTTCCTAAAGGAAGAGTTTTGGCTGAAGGGTGTGGTCTACCGACGTTTCCGCGGCAGGCTACGCGACACCGCGCAGCGTCACAGCCGTCACTTCATGTTTCTTGGTTTGTTAGTTATATTTTAAGCAAGATTAATATGTATTAGTTTATTTTCATTTATTTTTTGTATGTTTCATTTGTGTATTTTATCTATGGGCCTTAGTTGCCTGATAATAAAGAATTTGTACTATTATAACAAAAAATCCGTCCATCCATTAACATTAGGTACAGAAGAAACAAACAAGCAATTAAGTACTTACCAAAGATAGCGACTTGTCCTAACTATTTATCTAAACCAGGGTCTGTGGAGTTTCTGGCTCGTCCTTCTCCATTAACGCTCTGGAACGTGTAGCTAGGTTCATGTTTTTGACTGAGAAACCTGAACAATTTAAAAGAGCCAGTGTCAATGGTTTCAGTTTTAACGATTCCATGCCATGAATGCCATTATTCCTAATATTTAACGGTGTTATCCGTCACTGATTACTGTGTTAATGCTTTATAACTCCTTATGAAGGATTTTGCCTTTAACAGAACCTAAAAACTCGGAATAATATAGTGTAACATTTTTATAGCAATCCTTTTCGGGTGACTACCTCCCAAATACTTTTATAGAGTTGTGTCATGCCAGTGTGTCATATTCCAACAACTATTATATTTCACTCTTCCCATATTTGTCAGTTCCAAGTAATATTGACATAATCATCAATATTGATATATTATTCTTTGACATTAATCTTATTTTGTCTTGTAATTAATATCCATTGTAGGTGTGAACTCGAGTATTAAATTCCATAAAAGTGTTGTCAACTTGTAACATGGGAGTTTCTGCATTGTTTTAGATTCGTCGACACATTTATGTTTTTATATCCTTTATCTCTTTTGGTATCATTGTAATTTTGTATATGTTTTGATTTGCGATAGAGTTGATTTATGATTTTGGATGTGTATATTTAAAGTCAATGATGTTATCCTCTATTTGACAAGATTCAGACAGCAATGTCTTGTTTATTTGCAGTGTATCAGGTCATTGTGTGTCATTCTCATTATTTATTCATTTATAACTACTAACGTCATTCCTATTTTTTTTCTAAACTTTCAATTTAAACAGTTTGAAACATTCTGTCCGTTTTAGATTTAACCCCTATATTCCAAATCATGTCCTCCAACTCGAATCTACCTTAATTTCTATCTAACATTTCGACACTTGATATAATCATTCTGTATGTACAGGCGCCAGCATATCAAGTTACAACAATCTGTCAAATTTCTTTTATAGGTTTTCAACTTTATCGCTCGAGTTTTAGGTTCAAGGTTGATTGGGAAATTTTGACAGTTCCTGTTGTTCAAGACCCGGCTACATCTCAGTTCTCACAATGCATCTGTTTCTGCTGCATCCGCTATAGTAATGCATCTACTTCTTACAGGACACAGCTCAGTAGAATCAATACTACCTCAGCATTCAATTACAACCATTCGATGTTTTATATCCTACATTACATAAAAGCCGTAACATACAAACCAGTCCCTATGTCTTCCGTTTCATAAAAGTCGTGTACATACACAGTTTACCCCAGACCTTATATCAAAGAGTCCCTCCCTCACGCAACTCCATCCAGAAAGAAGTGCTATCACCGAAATCAGTAGCAACATTATCTGCAACCCCACCGTGAAATCACACGAATTGCGTAACATACCCCCGCTTTAAAATGTAGTCGTAAATAAAAGGTAGACGCGGCACCTTATCGCGGGGCTCGCCACAACAGATGAAAGAATACCCACCCCCGCGCACCCCTCCGACCTCTCGCTCTAACAGCCAGTAAACGATGTTTTACATTTATAACTACAAGCTCTTTCACAAGTAGTACAACTCCAAGTCTCGAACCCCCACACTCAAAATCCAACTCTATTTGACTTCAGATAAAGTTTTATTTTGTCTAAGTGCTTGTTTACCGTCTTGGTTGGTAGTCATGGTAACGGTGGCGTCGCGATTTTTGCCCGCTCGCGCCTCCTTCGATTACCTAAAGGTTTTTCCGATGTAAGGATGGTACATACGAATAGAATCGGTTCGATAACCGGCTCGCCGCGATGCGTACTGTTTTATTGACAGATTCGAGAAACGGTTCAAAATTGTGGATTGCGCGAATTTCCTTTGTTTGCCTCGAGATGCGGATTTTCTTATAGAATTGTGACGGGAATGGATTTCGCTTGAGATTGTTGTTCAGTGAGGTAATCGTACCGTCTCTATATTGGGAGATGGCTGATTATTTGAACGAAGATGGAGGTTTTGTCGACTTTTCCTTATATTTTCTTTGTCTTGATGGATCTACCTTTCTGTACAACTTGTGTTACTGCAATAATACACGTTTATCAGTCCCTAAAACTGTACAGTATCGCTATAACATCCTCTTCAGCTTATTATGCCGACTATATCCCATTCAATATTGGGTTCCTCTCGCCGACATTACGGCCACTATATATTCATGTAATGTGCTCTTCCAGATTGCACGGTGCGTGGATTTTCAGCCATTGTAACACGTATAAGATGTGTATTTTCATGAATTTTATTTGTGTTACCTACAGCTTTGTTGATTATTCATTCAGTTTTATATCTTACAAAGTGAAATCTTTCTTTTAGAGAGGTCTATTTTCAGAATATTTGAATGATCTGTGAAAATTGATTTGTTTTTAGTTTCTATAAATTTTGAGATTCAGTGAGTAGTTATAAAGAGGAAAAATTGTATTTTTGTGTGTGCGTATGTTTGTAATGAATACTCAAAAACTAATGTGCCGATTTCAAAAATTCTTTCACCATTGGAAAGCTACATTATCAACGAGTAACATAGGCTATATTTTATCCCCGTACTCCCACGGGAACGGGAACTACGCGGGTGAAACCGCGTGACGTCCGCTAGTGATAAATATGATAATAGTCGACCCTTTTTTTTAAAGATACTAATTTTATCACAACCATTTCATTTTTTTTTTCAATATTTGCAAGCTGAAACGATCTGATTTCAGTACCAAGGTTCTAAGTAGCATCTAATACAATTCTACCAATATTAATGAAGGTGATGGATGAAAGAAGAAAATCAAAAACATATAATATTTTTACTAACTGTTTATTCAACCACAGTACGTAGAATGTCCACGCTCGTTACATCTAAACATGAATACTTTAAACGCTGTATCATTTCTGTAACAAGACAGGTCATTGTCCTCTGCGCTCATTGTTTTAAGCTTTGCAGACATTTGTATTACAGTTATCCGTAGTTTGTGCATTTACAAGCGAATTAATCTCGTTATTTTTGAAGCTCATTTTCTATGTAAACTTATAGTTTTAGTGTTATAGATGTAGGTGAGGTAAATGTGCAGTTTTTGAGGTTATGAACTCGGTTCTTACGTTACATTTTTATGAGAGTTCGTAAACAAAAATTGGTGACGTAACTTTTTTTACAGTGGTAATAGAATAATGAAATTTTCAGCAGAATTTTATGTTCAACTGTTATAATTATAGCAACGTTACCTTTATTTCCATTTGAATTTAAATAGAGCGTTAAAAAAAGATGTTAGTTTTTTGATACATTTCATTATAGTAATATCTCTCGTAGTTTCTGTCACCGAATAATAACAAAAATGCACATTTAGCTTTTAAATAGTAATACTGTCGCGTGGTCTTCACTACTCGTAGTTTAGTTACAATAGTTAAATTCGTTTAAATATCTATTTACATCTTTTTATAATTAAAATGTACAATATACATATTGCGATGCCGTGACGGCATGATAGTGTTACAAATATTTGTATTTACAGTAATTAAGGAAGAAATCTGTACAAGTTTTGTCCCACCCTAGAGGTGTCAATTTTAAATAACTTTAAGTATGAAAAATAATATTTATGTGAATATAACACGCTATTTCTAAAGGATACATGGTTTTGGAAAGCAGACTGACATACCTTTTTAATAAAACTTTGAAAATGTTTTAAGATCTTATTTTGAATTCATTATTTTGAATTAAAATTTAAGTTATCTAGACTGACAACGCTTAGTTAAAAAAATTATGACTCAAGTAGAAAATTTTCAAATTCAGTTTTCCGACGGCACGGTAACTAAATTCTAAAGAATTATTTTTTTCAGCACATTCTGAGTAACTGTATGTAAAATTTCTGACAAATAATGACTTGTTTCACATCGTTATCATACAGTACCTGTCATTATTTCTGCGGTATGCGATTTTGTAAGATTCCTAAATAATACAGTTTGAATAAGGTGGTTGCACTCTGGACAAGTTCATTTTATTTTAAAAACGTTTAAGCATGGTTTGACGCTAAGTTTGGTACAAAACTGCAGGCGGAAAAAAAAAAGCCAAAATTAAACAAGTTTCTATAAAAGGGTAGAGTGGGGATAGTATGACACTACAATTATTTTTAGTTTATATAATTACTATGGCATAATCTGAATAATAAGAAAAAACATAATAACTTCAAATTAATATCTACTTTTTACGAATATAACAACTACAGATAGGAAATTGGCACCGGTATCAAGATTCATACAATTTACACGTTTATGCTCACAAAATACATGTAAAATCTAAAATTATCAATAAATTACTTATAATTTATCACATGACTACTTATACAATAAATATTTACAGTGACGTAAAGCTAATTATTTTAATATAATCGTTTTTACATAGCTTACTTGAAAAGTATCCACAGACACTTGTCTTAAAGTTTTAACAAACAATGTGACTGTAAAAAGATATCAATTGAATGATAATTATTATAATTAAAGTTCTGAAAAGTCTTTATTTCTACACTCATATCGACAGGCACCACACCACGTTAAAAGTGATAATACGCAAAGTTAATGGGTTGCTCCTCGTCGACACTGACGCTGTCACTGTTCAGATTGTCACTGTCACCAGATCTCATGTCCTCGAAGCGTCTGACCTGCCAGTTTGACAGGTCGCAGGGGGCCTCCTCTTCTTTGTAGGGAGGGTACTCTGGGTAATAGGCATCGTGGTTGAAGGTGGTGCCAGCACCACAGGAGATAGGTGGACTCACAGGAGTGTGGTGGTCGCGGGCGGGTGCTTCGCCCGGGGTCTGCGATCACTGCCGGTGCGGCAGCTGGTGGTGCATGTGGTGCAGGTCGAGGCGCGGCCTCTTGGCCTCCTCCTCATCACTGCACTCGTTGTCGTGCTGCTCCTGGTCGTCGCATTCCTCCCCGAGCTCCTCTTGCTTACGTTTCGCGGTCGCCATTTCGGCAGCGTGCTTTTTCCGCCATTTTGTTCTTCTGTTTTGGAACCAGACCTGTGGAAGAAACGGAGGGTTAATAAAGTCAACATTTTTTTTGGATGTACAGGATTGGCTGCAATTTCGGTAGACTGTAAATCAAATGGGGAAGAAGTAATGTGTTTTATAAAAGTATTTTTAGTAGTACTACTACTGAAGCAGCAGCATACATAATTTGCTGTTTATTGTATGTATATTTTTTGGTAGAATGATGATTGTACCGATAAAGAGAGAGATCAATAAGTAGTGATGTTATTTATGGGGGAACTTTGGGCTGAAATTAATGACAAAATACACAAAACAAAAATACATTCGAAAAATAAAAGTTTCATCGCAAGAGCATTAAACTTAGCGCCATTTTAAAACACCGTTATTCAGTGGACTAAAAGTCAAACACAGACGGTCTTGCTTTAAATCTGTACTAAATTCTCATGTTTGTTCAGCAGCCAAGCCAAATATAAAGAGAACAGCAAACAATTTTCATCTCCATGAGGACCTAATCTGCGCGGCCGACATCATAATGCCTCATTAAATACCGCCTTTAAAGTCGCATCACGAACTACGCGCTGTCTCGCTTGCTCACACTGGGAATCTTTGCAGACGACAAAGACGACGATAGTAGCCGTGTTCTACGGTAATTAAGGGTCGTTTTGCAAATTACACGGTACTTAACCAGCCATATAACGATCATTAATCACTGGCCTGGGGAGTCAGCTGTCTCTTTTGCTCTCGTTAAGGTAACGTAAGTTGCTATGTCCCGTCCTCGTCGCTCGGCTCGACATGAGTTTAATTAGGTCATAAATACGTTTTCATGATTAGCCCGTAGCCGCGCAGGACGGCCGTCGATTGTACTGAAGCCACTGAAGGCTGGTATTTGGAGCAGATGTCGATGTCATTATAAGGGTATCATGGCTGTACGGAATTAGGTCTCCTCGTTATGTTAACAAAGGCACTTAATTGGATAAAATTTTAGTTGATTTTGGCACATCGGTGATATTCGGTGCTGTTGGAGTTTGGGAAACGGTTTTGTACTGAATGGACGACAGTAGTTCAAAAATCACTTAACACACACTCACAGAAACCCAGGAAATCTATAATTCGCGCAAGTTTATAATTTTTATTCATGTCGGTTTTGTGACAATAAATACTTTTTATATTTTTTTTTTCTTTATGATATTCAGTCATATTCATATTCAGACAGAAAGTTGTATTGTGGTAATGATTCAAGACATAATTATTATAGCACTATTACAACAACTTTATCGTCTATATTTTCTCACTCGCTGTTGATAGTCTGCAGAAACATAAACTTTCATAACTATGTACGGGTGTCTGCAGAAGTCTGGTTTAACGACACAATGTACTCGTAAATTTACCATTAAAATGTAGACATAATTAATTAAGGCTTTAACAGAGAAGTAGCAATTTCATTTGATTATACAGAGAAAGTGAGGCAAGTATATGTTATTATATAAAATACTTCTGAACGTTATTAAGGTATTTACCATAAGGTATTGTTCATCAAGATTACCTGAATTAACATTTCACTATCAATAATTCTGTTTTATGCTAGATTCAATTATGTTTCACTGCTGGGAAAGATCGGCGTTATGGGTCTATATGATCAATACTTCTGCGACAATTAATACTTTTCTTTAATTCTCTTCAATATGTTCATAATACCGCGTAATGGTTTCCAGTATCCCCTTGACTTTGACGTGTCCGAATCAGTGTTTTCTGATAGCTACAACCTCGGGTCTTTAAGTTAAGACAGTCAGCTAGGACTGGACATGTCTCAGCTGCCACGGTTTATTTCAATTATTTGTTCCTTGAATTGTTGGTTTTTTTTACTTCGGACGCTTGATCGTGCAAGTCTTTCTATATCGTTCTCACATATATGTATGTTTGTATAATTTTCATATGAATGATGTAAAAAAACATTGATTTAAAAGAGTATCCGTGGAGTTTCTTTCACGTTCTTCTCCATAGAGATCTACGCTTTGGAACGTGCAATTAGCTTCATCTCTTTGGACAGACCGACCTTGACTGTTCAAGTGCCTGTAATGGTTTAATTGAAATAAATGCTTTGAGTTTGAATTTGAATTTGTAGTAGAACCTGTTTACAGGTTATTTCTTGGCAAGCGTGCTCCATCGTCAACTACAAAAAAAAAAGATAAATCCTTTCCTTCTTCCAAACAAACCAACTCGGAACTCCATCAAAACTTCTCACTCAAAACTGCGACAATCCGACACAACTACGGCACTATAAACAAGTCGCTCCACATTTACGACAGCGCGACATTACACAAAGTTATAAAAATAAATCGGCCGACTCGATACAGAGTCGCAATAAAAAATATGCGACGGCAAAACAACACAATAGTAATATATACGTATTATCATTGCCCCATTTGCTTTTATATCTGCAGAGTTGATAGCAGTCTTAGTTTATGACGCGACTTGCGACTTGACGCATAGTCGCAGTCTTGTAAACTACTAGTTGTAGCTTCAATGGAGACGGGTCTAGTGTCGTGTTATGTTGAGTAAATTAGAGTTTGCTGACTAGAGAAGTCAGGTTTTATGACTATAAATTAGGATGGGATACACACTAATATGATTGCGATGTTTGTTGAGTAATCACTTTATCAGTCTCTCATATGGTTTGATAAAGTATTTGAAAAGTTTAAAAAAGGTGTTTTATAGACTGTAATATGGTAGCTTTATCGTGACGTGATTTGACTGTTCATTCCATTCTCAATATTTTCTATAAACAAAGAAATCCTAACTAATATTATAAATGTAAAAGTGAGTTTGATTGTTTGTTACACTTTCACGCCTAAATCGCTGCACCGATTTTGATGAATTTTGGTTGGTACCGAAATAGATGGGATTTTGGAGATGGTTATATTCTACTTAAGCGCGGTCGAAGCCACGTGCAAAACCTATTTAACTTATAAACCATTCGTTTTAAATAAAATAAAACTGTCATAAAACACGACTGTTTTATATAATTCCACTCCATTCTGAATCCAAGAGAGTCACTTCATATACATATATATTCAGCGCAAAGCATTTTGTTTTCAAAACAACATAAAATTTCGTAGGTACTTACTGAAAATACATTACACGAGAGTGTTCTGAACTTCAGAATGTGTCATCTACGTAAGTGTATATTTAGTGCCAACGGGAGCCTACCAGTAAACACCTCAATGCAAACATATGCTCATCAGAGATTTTTACGAGCAATCCCGACGATTCCCGATGATTCCCGACCCCTTCACACGATACCCTTACTTATAATATTATTTTCCATTTTTCGTTCATACTTTTATGCCCGTCTTACCCTCCGTACCATTCAATTACTTAAGTGTTCGGAGACGGTCCGCTGAGAATACGGCCGACTCTTTCTAACGTATGAATGGAGTGTGTCTGTCTCGTTCGCTCAGGGTAGGGTCGGTAATTATGTGAATAACTATTATTTTTCACAAGAGAGCTCGGTAACGGCTTGATAGGGATAATGGTGTTTCAGTAGGCATGTCGAATAAACAGCCGCCATGTTGTTATACCGGTAATTAATTTGAATGAATTGATGTTTTTGTGTGAGCTGTTTATATTTGTTGCTTCATAAGTTTGATGTAGTCGGCATAAGTGTGGATGAACGTAGTGGATTTGGAGTTTTGGATTCGTTATGTTGGTAATTATTATTATTAGTTTATCTTAAAACTATTATAAATGCGTAAGTTTGAATGGATGGATGTTTGATACTCAATCACGCTAGAACAACTGAACGGATCTGGATGAAATTTAGCAGAAAGATAGATTATATTCTAAATCAAAATCAAAAGTCATTTATTCAAATTAGGCTGAGTGTCAGCACTTTTTGAACGTCAAAGTTCTACATAAAGACAGTCCCCCAAAACGCCCGCCCGTCACCACTTCCTGGTGTTTTAGCTGGGAAGAAGAAGTGGCGCAACAAACTCCCCAGCAACACATTGAAACTGTTAGTCTACTTTAGAGCTCGGGAGTATTTATCAATAATGACCGACATTCACGCGTCCGAAGTCGCTAGCAAAAGCTAGTTTTAAAATATTTTCCAAATAAAACCTTAACCGTAACATGTTAAATGCATAATATCTCAAGTGTTCTGTTGGGAAGCTGGTCACGTTCCACAACTTCTCTCACAAGATGAGAAGTGGGATTTATTCGAGCGTATTGACAGCTTTACATTGTTACTCTACGGTTTGAGGGAGCCGCAGCTTGTGTTACATACTCGTATTATGTTTGTTATTTAATGCTGTTAAAGAGGTAAATAATGCAGGAAGTAACCAATCTAGTGGGGCCATGATGTCAGGCAAAAACACTACGAGACAGAGTTGGACTTTAAGTTTGACTAAATACAAAAACTTGCACATATCATTTACGAACATAAGTTAAGTTTCAGAGAGACTTATTTCTAGATTTCATTTTTACAATTATATCTTTACGGTTGTTTTGTATCACTCAGATTTATAGAGACAATATTAAACACTAAACCAGCTGTTGGATACAAGAGGATAGTCACAAATGATTCGCCATAATACCTAAACATGTTTACAACAACACAAAATCACTACATTATCTATAGTCACTCTTCTCCGCTATCAATATTCACGCATTCCAGTAAAACAGATGTAATCAAAGCGAGCGCATTGCGACTAAGCCCGACATCATTAGCCGCGCGTCGTTTGTCACGCGCGACTTATCGCACCCTTTGCTCCGGTTAATAGTCGCGGCGATTTGTCCCAGCGATCTGTCGCGTCGCTAATGTGTGCCAAACCTTAATCTCTGTGATTTTTTTGCATGTCATCTTGCAAGCTTATTGAGAAGAACTGTTAAATTAAATGTTGAACTAGTATTTTTTGTGGAGACTTGGTTTGATCAGTTTATTAAGTCTTTTATAGTTATTTATTAGTCTGTCATATTTTTTCGCACCTCATTAAGTCTTTATACGTCACAAAATATAGGCTAGCGAAGTGTAGCTTTGCAAATGAAGGTTATAAATGTATATTATAATGGTTTCTCAAAAACTTTATGTTTTTCTACATCATCAAGCTTCTTGAAAAGTTCTTCTACTTCATACTAAAAAATATTTATTATCGATTTATGTACTTACTACCTTTTACTATATATACACTTAAATAAATAAAAAAACCTGAATAAAAATAGTCTAAAATATGGCGTCAAAAATTCCTCCGCATCGCTGGCCACTGGTAATGTACCCAAAAGGCTGGCAGCATTGCCACGTTGTATGGCAATGCTTATCCTTTGTCCAAGTTAAATAATAAACATGTTCTTCTACAAGTAGCCATTGCCATATTAGGTTTCAGATACTACTGTGAAGAACGCATGCGCTATTTAAATGTCTATGACAAACATTTTGCAAAAAAAAAACTTTAATTTCGAAAGTCGGTGTTAAAATACGAATAAACAATCAAAAACACCGACTTCCGAAATTAAAGTTATTTTATAATTTGTAGTTTTTTTTTATTTGGAAGTCGTTTGTATTTTTACGTAAATAGTTTATTATTTTACACTTTTTAGTGGTACACCCCACACCTAACAAGTCACAGGAAAGCAAAACGCGCAAATTCGTTTAAATTTTTTATTACCTCCAGCTATTTTGATTTAAAAACCAAACTACTGAATCGATTTTGATAAAATTCCATGGGACCAATCAGAACGTTTATCCTTCCACATGAAAGAAGAATTTTTCAAATCGGTTCATAAATGACGGAGTTATGAGGTAACAAACATTAAAAAAATACAACTGAAATGTTAACCTTTCTTGAGAAATTTTTTTCGAAGTCGGTTAAAAATTCGGAATGATGACTTCAAGACAACTGGTGAAATTTATCTTTTCACAGCTTTATTCTTCTAAACCCTCCCTTCAAGCCTCCTTTAATGCTGCTTCCTCATTATGACAATTCAAGTCTGATGTCTTCCTTTCCTTTATAATCTGCGTGAGAACCATAACCCAAGTAGCGATATTCCATTAATTTTCCTCATAATATATTTTTTATTGAACATGTGGCAATCAATAAGAGATCGGGGCCAGTCCGGCGCCGCTAATAGCGAAATAATAATTATTAATAAGGTTTACGCTTCACTTGCATTCATTAAGCTGTGGTTGGTTTGGTGTGTGCTGTAAACTGTATAGCGGAAGCGATGTCAATCCGTTTTTTATTGGTTTTAATTGGTAAATTATTGAAATTGTCTTTTTAAGTGGTCCGAGCTTAAACAAAAATTACAAAGAATTTATCCTTAGTTCATACATTTATTTAAACTTTTAACTCAACGCTACAATGGCCAATTTCAGAATTTAGTATTTTGATTTAAGAAAGGTACACAAATTCCAAGAGAATGTTCTACAAGAAAATGTTAAAAAATTTAACATTTTCTTTTGTTTTTGTTTGACAATTCTATTTTTTTTTAATGGTATCGTCACAATTGATTTACTGCATCTGTTTTATTATTTATTTATTTTCATATAACCCGCTACCGCCTGTAACTCGTAGATTTAACGGTAATGACAAGTTAACGTGCAATGATTGCTACATCTACAAAGCAGTAGGTACACCTCCAGTCTGCGCTTGCGCAACTCACACTACAATGTTCGTAGACTGTCATGTCGATCATAGAGCTACTGTGCGAATTAGAACGCGTTTGACAAGTGATTTGGGATAATAAATTATGCAAATTAGTAACAAATTAAATGGTAATAAGCACTTAGTAAGTAATTAATCTTGTGTCATTAAAATAATCATTAGAAATCATTAGATCAGAAAGTTAATCATAGATTTGTAATAGGTTTAGTATTTTCAGACGCTAGGTGTCTTCCTTGCAGGAACATAAAACATGGTAAACCAACGAAGTTATATAAAAAGCGTACAGACTCTTATTTTGAAGTCGATTAAAACTTGTCTAACGTGTATTCCTATGTGTGTATTCCTATGTGAAGGCCCACACAAGTTCCGAGTTCACACCTTCCAAAGGTTCCAAATCTTCTGTAGGTACGTACCTACAGAAGATTACACAAAAATCTTATAACTCATTTATGGCAATTGAAGTATGCAAACAATTTGTTGATTTCCCTGATAAAATATCTTAATTTTACGTTACAATACACAAACGTTACTAAAAATAATTTGAATAGATTTCTGTAGTTACCTACCTATAAATGATTAGCTATAATAAATGCTTGTTGAACCATCAACAGTTATTTTAATTGCATGCGCTCGAATGTTAATTGTTGTCGTAATCACTTCAATTACACGTTTTATGACTGTGTTAGAGTTACTTGTGGTAAACGATCGTTGCTTGAGATCATTGGGGATTTGCAATTAAGTGCAGGTACCTTTAGTGAAGCATCAGCGAGACATTATTGTGTACGGTAACTTGAGGATTAATGTTTTGTGAACAACAGTTTTAGTAGATTAAGGTTACCGACGTAGCCCGAAGGATCGGCAAACTGAATTGGCAGTGGGCACGGCACATTGCTTGCAGAACAGATGGTCGATGGGGCCAAAAAGTTCTGAAGTGAAGACGCAGCGTTGGAAGGCCTCCCATAAGGTGGACCGATGACCTGGTGAGGGTCGCGGGTAGCCGATGGATGCGAGACGCACAGGACCGGTTGTTTTGGCGACACTTGGGGGAGGTCTATGTCCAGCAGTGGACGTCTTTCGGCTGATATGATGATGATTAAGCTGTATGTCAGAGGCAATTGCCAGTTCCACAATATCTTCTTGTCCAGCGTAGGAACCACTTTATTAAAAATAAGAAGTTTTGTTTTAAGTTACCTATGCGTTTCATTGAAACTTTAAAGCATAATTTTATTAAATTTCCTGCTTGGTAGTTCGATTAAGAATTCAGAAGGTTAATGAACTTAAGTAGGTACTGTGTATATGCCTATACCTAGCCTATACCTAGCCTGCGTGTATTCAAGACATACTAAGTAACAGACATCACGCTGTCGCCGAAAAGGACAGCCCATAAAAAGCCAATCGCCCCGCCCATACATTGCAATTCCTATCTACACACGAATACTCATAGAGCTGCAAAAACCACCGCGGCGCCGGCAATTTATTTTTTATCTTTATTTGCGCGAGATCGGACAGTCGTTTTGAAGAATTTGTGGCTTCGGGTAAATTGGAATTGTGTATTTGATCGATGGCTCGCCACTAATGGACGAGCGCAGGCAAACGCATCCGATGCATCCTATTGATATGCAAACATTGTTTTTTTGAATTGTTATTGGCTCTGTTTTGTGTTTTTATTTTATTCTCTGTTGGGGGACTTTTTTGCAGTTACTCGCTACGGAAATTGACTTTTGAAATCATATTTTTAAACGTTATTACTAATTTAAACACTCCGCTAAATAAATCTCAAGTACAAACCAACCAAAACGAAGGAACTCATTTCGTAGATAGAAGATTACGATTAAAAAATAAAGGGTTGAATCTAATAAACAAAACAGAAAAAAATTGGAGCACAAACTTCATTATCCAAGTATCTATCCGCATGACGGCTATAAATCATAAAAGGATTAGAGGAAGGCACGGCCGCTACAAATTTGGCGTTATTAAAAAAACTCATTTGCAAATTTTGAAAGACAAAAAGATATTAAAGCGATAAACTGAATTATCTTCAATTTGCCCGTCCCCGGTGGGCAATGAGAAAAAATACACCCCTTTTTTGTGCAAACTTGAAGTGAAAATAAAAATTTTAATGTTGCGCGTTAAGCGAGGGCTCGGCCGTAAAGTCGTGGGGTGTCATCCGCTCTATACAGTTTATGCTCTCCGGGATATTGCGTTTTGGTAAGGAACGCGTAATGACTTAGGACACGCTTAAGTGATACTTGAAGATATTGTCCTCGTAACATGATACTGTTGTTGTTTTGTACGCTTTTCAATAGTCCACGTCCGGAGGAAGCATCTAAGATGAAAACTTCAAAATATATAAATAACAGTTACAACTGAATTTTGACTAATATCTTAAGTGCAAAAGGTATACCGACTTTGGTAAGCTTTGACGATTACATTTTTACGTCACGGTGATCACCAGGTATCATGACGCCATGTTATTTACAAAACCAGTCCTTCCACAGTGCAGTCAAAATTTTCCGTGTACACCCAGTGAAAGCTAAAACCTACTTAGATGATAAAATAATGATGTCATATATATACATATATATATTTTGTTAAGGTGTCCAGTTCTCAGCCTAAAAACTCAAATGCCATAGTTACTTTACTCCAAAATCGGCCAACAACAAAAAAAAAACGTACCGGCTAAAAACACAAAGAGCCACAACTTTGCAAATTAAGAAAATGTAATTAGTGCGCCCGCCGACATAATGAAGGCAAATCTTGTTGTAATTTTGACATTTAATTTTTTCCCCAAGTCACCTCGCCCCTATTAATTAATTTAGAAAAAGTGCCTTTAAAATTTAATCTCTGCTCTTTCAGTGACAGTTTTTTTTTCGCTTTTTTTAAGTTAATGAAACGGCTGAGATATTTTTGATAGGAGGCGCAGGCAAGTAATGTTTTCAGCCTACCTTTGTTATTAATTTTCTGTGATTCTTTTGTGATTACTTTTTTGTCTGTAATTGACAAAGTTTGGTCCTATCATATTTTTTTCAAGTTTGGAATTGGAGTGTAATTTAATTTTTGTATAATGAATATTTTTGTTGGTAGCCCTGGTATAATTGTAGGTATACAACTACATCTTTGGGTACCGTTACACCAAAAAAAAAAAGTTTGCCACCTTACGGCTTGAAAAAAAGAAATATCGTGGTCTTAGTAAAACTACAAAAACATAGGAGGTTCAGTTTTTTTTAGGAAAGATAAGTACTTAAATCTCTTAACCTAACTTTAATTTTATGAGTATGTGCTTTTCATATTCAAACAGAAAAAAATAACTTCTCGATTTGTTTGATATTTTTTTATCGCTCCTTACATTCTATCCCTCCTACAAAACTGTAAACCACATACGTCACGGTCCCGCTGTATTTCCTTATCTATCAACAGATCTTGAAATTTTAAAGTAAGGGTGGGTGCACACGCGCCGTAATCCCGCTTATCACGCGTGTAAGCCTCTCACCAGTCCTGTTAGCCGCGTCTACAAACTGTGCGCAATGGCTGGGTGCGGGATAAATTGAGCATAACCGAATATAATTTAACGGAAATAAAGTGATTTTGTGTTACAGTATTTTATTTCATTGAAATCTTTGCGGAATAAAGTTTAGATATTTTTTGTTTGAATGGCTTTACTGTGTAAAATTACGTTAAAGCGTGGTATTGGCAACTTTTAGATTTTGATATTGGGAAATAAAGTTCCTAATATTACCTACTTTTGGTAAGTGGGTAATATTAGGAACTTTATTAGAAAATGGTTAAAACCTTTATTGAAAGATGAATTAAATATTAACTGTGTTGTGAAAATTTGTATACATAAATTAATAGGTATCATATTGAATCCTCTAAATATCTACTTCATATAAGATTGAAACCTCAACATTGTCCTCATAAAGTCATAATATTATTCCCGCAAAAGCTTACTCTAACAGTGCTAGGCATTTAATTGCTTTTCTTGACATAAATACTATTAGAAAACATGAAACAACAACGAAAACATTCCGATAACTCATCATCGGGCCCTCGTCCATGACTCGGCGATACAATCGGCCGCAGCTTAGATGTCATTTAAATTTAAATGAAGGTATTACAGCCATGTTATGAGCCGGCGCCGGATTGCTAACGCGCATTTGTTCTCTTATCAGGCGAGCGATTGTGGGTGAATTTTAAATTGTGTGTAACCAGCCTTATAATGGTTTAAGTGCTTTGAGTACGAAGGTTTTAATGGAGGATTTGTTTTTGAATGTGTTGTTAGAGAATTAGTTAACGGTAGAGCCTAAAGTTAAGATATTTTAACCGACTTCTTGAAGCAATGATTTTACAACATATTATGAAGTTGGTATGTAAGTAACGGGAAAAGACTTACAAGACAAAAATCTGTAAATTGCAATGTTTTTTCGTTATGTAATTAAAATTAAGGTATAACAGCGATGTTATGAGTTTGTGCCCTTATCATCGGCAGCCGATTTCGAGTGAATTTGAAATTGTGTGTAACCAGCATTATAATGGTTTAAGTGCTCTGTTGAGTACGAATGTTTTAATTTAGGATTTTGTTGAACGAATGTACGGTGGGGGCTTAGTTAACCTAGAGGGGTTAATACAGTTCAGGTGTAGTTATATTTTGATTAAGAATAATTTTTCAAGATAAAGTAAAAGTAACTTGGGACATAGATAAATTATATAAGTATATTATATTTTTTAGTTTATTATTTTAGCATATATATGTATTTTATTAGTATAATATACAATTATTTGTGTATTCTATCCGAGACAAAATTCTATTTAAAATTTTATTTTTATTTGTTCTAAACCTACCATAGTCTTTTTAACCCAAAGGTTGACTGGTAGAGAATGCCTTGATGCATTAAGTCCGCCCATGTACCACTATTGTACATAAAGTTTAAATAAATAATAAATTAATAACTTACAAAAAAATAATTTATTGGATTTCCAACAAAAAAAAAACACAGTATAACTTGAATAACAGTAATACAAGTGTTTCGTTTAAGTGTGCTTCTTCAGTTACAGGATATTTTTCTTTGAACGTATTGCACACCTAAACAACAAATATAGAACAAGTAATAGAATCAAAATAATTAAGTAATAGAACAGTTTTTTTAGATCTTATGGCCATGTACAGAGGCTACCCGAAACTGTCAAATTTTCCCAATCAACTTTGAACCTAATGCTTCAGCAATAAAGTTGAAAATCTATTAAATAAATTTTACAGATTGTTGTAGGTTGATGTTCAGTCAACAAATCTATTTAGTATACAGGCAAAAATATTAAATTTCCTTTCTACACTGCCAATATTTATTTCTAATGTGTGTATAATAACTTTTCAGGCTTATGACGTACCTACTTACACTCAAAATATTGTTTAAAAGTAGTTGCAAGTTAGCTGCCTGCATACCAAATAGCTTTGTTGACAAAAAGTGGTGTTTTCAAAAAACAAAAAACTTTTTGTCAACCAATTAATTTCCAAACAAAAAACTAACTCACTCCCATCCAAACCAATATTCCCTCCATCCCATAACCAAACCACAATAACATAATAAAACAGATAGCCCACATAAATACATTCGCGAAAACATCGGAGCCCTATCTTAACCGGCGAACAAACACTTCAATCACTCATTTGGCATCCAATAACGTGCTCGGATCAGGGATGTTACGGAGCTCCGAATCCGTTAGCGAAGCTATCGGATATCCGAAATAAAACTATCGGATATCCGAAATAAAACTCCTCGATAGTTTCGGATAGGGCGGAGTCTAAATGAGACACGTTATATCAGCAACACTACCTGCGCGCGTCACTTGCATATTTGTTTAATTTTTCTATTTCTAGTCGTTCAAATGATACTTAACTTAGAAATAAAGTCAAGTTATTAGCTATTTGTGTTTCACATTTACAAATACTTAAAAATATAATATCCGTAACCGAAATTACCCGAAACTATCGGATAAGCCGAAATAATATTACTGTATATGTTTTAGTTTTAAGTTTCCTTTTTGTTTTACTATTGGACAACAATAAAGTATATAATAAATATATCCGAAACCGGTATAATATTATTTCTATATCCTTATCTGGATCCGAAATTTCATATCCATAACATCCCTGGCTCGGATCTCTTACAAACATCGTCGAGTGATCCCTCAGTTGTCCTCAAACGAGGCTTACGGCCCTCTGTCCCCGAGCGAGGATCCCCGATAAAATGGGATCAAGCCGGTACAAATTGAAAATCTTGCACATATGTATGTAAAGTGTTGTGTGTTGTTTGCAGAGGAAGTGTGAGGTTCCTGCGTGAATCAGTTTTGTGGATATACATATTTTGATACTATTTTTGAAGTTTGATTGTTTGTTATTTCATTATTATTGGCTGAGAAAATAAATCTTTCACTAATTTGTAAGAGCACGAGAAGTCCCTTTAGGTACACACCTACAATAAAAACACACACAAAATTAATTAAATGTATATCAAATATTGTAAAACTTATATTTGAAACTAACTTTTGCCCGCGACTTCGTACGCCCATATTCCATTTTCCCCGTTCCCGTAGGAATTTCGGGACGAATTATACACCTAAACCTTCCTCATGAATAACCTCATCCACTGGTGAAAAACGCATGAAAATCGGTGCAGTAGTTTTTGAGTTTATCGCTAACAGACAGACAGACGCGGCGGAAGACTTTGTTTTATAATATGTAGTTATAGTGATGTAGTGAAGAGCCACTATGGAGTTTCTTGTCCGTTTTTCTCCATACGAATCTACCATTGTGAATTGAGAACTATTTTTGTTTTACTGTAAATGTTGACGTTAAAATTGCCTTTTAATAGACTTATTAAATTAAATGTGTTAACTTTGGTACTAATTTTGTAATATTATACCAAACTTAACAATTCATTTTTGCTTTTATCTACCTATATCTTAGTCTATTTACCTAGAAACATTGACTCTCACAAAACAAAAGCCACACGGCAATAAAAAAACCCACACATAAAACTCTGTTTTATTATTTATCAAACATTTAATCCGCTCCATAAATCTGCTCGGATACCAATATGGCGGCGTTTTTGGCGGGAAAAAGAATCATCCGCGGAAAGCAATGAGAGGCAGATTAGAGCTGGATAAGTCCCGGTTATTAATGGACCCGCGATACACACGACAAAATGGATAACAAATGGATGTGGCCCCGAGTTTTTTTTGCCTAACAAATTCTTTAAACGTGAGAGTTGCCCGATAGCGTATGAGCGTTCGGGTATTTGGTAAAATGCGAAACGATGATTTGTTGTTTTGCTGTACGAGTTATTTTTGCCGACTGAAAAATATGGATTAGGTAAACAAAAAACAAACGAATCTACCCATCAATGACTACTAACTTTATCAGCATTGGTTTTCACCATTAACCATTATTTTAGTCTACAGAAAGAAAGAAATAAATTTTATTTGTTCAAACATGTGTATACAAAACAGAATTAAAATAACACACGCATGCAAGATCTTAAATAGTTGTGGCTCACGACATGTCTGCCATTTCTCATGGCGTGCAAATATCGTAGGTACTTAAAATTATTATGACAATACAATTGATAAATACACGAAAAATGTTTCACAAAATATTAATGTTCAACTTTATCTTAATGCTAAGAAGTATCTTTTGTTGCCTAATACGAGTGCGTCGGCATTTACTTGAGTAAAGGTTATCTAAGCAGTTAGTATTCAAACAATGGACGTCGGAGTGTTTCCAATTGTGTGCAGGTGCTATAAATTGCCAATGTTCTAGTTAGCACAATATGGAACACCATTTGAAAGTAAAAAACAACTGCAATATACACACTGAACTACAAGCTAAGAGAAATAAAATCTTTGAAAAGAAAAACTACGTTATTTAACTGACGCTTAAGTAAAATAACTAAGTTTTTCCATCTGTTATGCTTAGGAATTAAGGTTTCAGCATGTCATATTTTTGTTATTACATTTTATTAAACATGATTTTACACCTAAAAAATCAAACGAGTTAAGAAAGAGTAGAGCTTCTGAAGATTGCACCTAAAACAGACAAACAATATCATCGAAATCCCAATCAAATCAGTTCAAATAACGGCCCAAATAAAAACATCCTCATAATACTATAATGTCCCATTTACCGCAAGACATAAACAGTCGATGTCGGGCCACAGCACAGCCAAACATCAGTAGATCAACTGCGACAGACCACCGCTATCGCGATCCGTCAGCGATATTTCATGTTTTTACGAGGGATTTACGCGCCGTGTCCGACTTGCTTACTGCTGCGTATCTGTGCTGTACTTTATTACTTGTTATGATCAAAATTGGAGGACTGAGCGCCTGATGGACAAGTTATCGTTGCTCGCAGAACAGACGGTCGATGGGGTCGATAGGTTCTGGAGTGGCGGACTATGTACCGGAGGGTGGATCGATGACCTGGTGGCCATGTGAATCCCCATGGATGGAAGACGCACAGGACCGTTTGATGTGGCACTGGCACTTGGGGGAGATCTGTCCTGCTGCGGACATGATGATGATGACTCAAAAGTGATTAAGGTTACTTTGTTAGGTACTGCATACACAACGTTCTATAACTTAGCATATTCAACGTTAAACTTGCAAAAACAATCTTCTGAGTTAACAGGTAAGCGAGCCAAAGGCCTGTTTACTTATTTACAGTGCAAATATCTGAGTAAATGAATGAAATATTTCCAAAGGGTCAAGCATCCAAGAGTCAACACATTAAACATTGAGAGCCTTTAAACAAACTTTAAAGATTGAGAAATGAAATAACTTGCCAAAGTACTTCTTTCAATAGATATGATTATTGCGTCACTATTATAAACCATGAGTTTCATTCAACTTTTGTTTTAAAACCTCTCTCAAAGCTCCACTGAACCTAATATAGAAATTCCACTTAAACGTGAACATTAGCATATAAACAGCATTGTTAAGGAAGCGAGTGACCGCGGTGAGCGAAGCGACCGCATAAGCGGAGCTATTCGAGCGATGCGAGCCATCCGAGCGATCCCGGCTACATTGTATAGCGCTCAACTCCAAGTTTTCCAATAACATCACTAACACACGTATTACACTTCGGGCCACGGAAAGTGGACCGCTTTATTTATTTTTACTTACTTTACTTAGTTAGAAAAGTTGGTGATGTGATAAAATCTAGTTTGTTAGGTCTCTTGTATATTATTCTTCAGATAACTTGCGTCTGATGCTGTAATCTATACGGAATGTTAAATGGGGATCGCTGAAACTTTATTCTGTAGCACTGTGTAGGTTACTTATGATAACATTCACGTTGTTTTTTTTTAATATTTTCAATGCCTCTTTATTTCTACTTCAACAGAATATTCATTTTCCTTCATGATCCTAAACAAATGTATTGATTTAACAGATTTAAATCACAAGCCACATTGTTGCAAACTGCAAACAAACCAAAAATACTTTATCTTGCGTCCCCAATCTTGGCCAGCAGTGTACGGCACACGTGTGTTGTTTACAAGTTGCGACGACAGCACTTTTAGTGAAGCGTAGTGTCGATATACACCGACGGTCTGCGTTGTAACGTAACATAGTATCACTTGTATTGTTGTTGTAACAATAAACTATGCTGCTACGCGTTTTCCGTAGACTGCTACGCCGTAGCACGGTTACAAATAGTGCTACGAAACTAATATTTTTTGGGGTAAATATTGTATAACTTTTGAGATATACCATAATTTTTTAATTCAAAAGCGTATAAATATGACCCAGCAAAATGGCTATATTAATTTGAAATCTAAGACCAATGAAGCAAAAGAAAATTGCGAAGTAGATCGTGGCTTTTTGTCGCTTATAAGCGACTTATTAAGGTTCACATTTTAAATTATTTGTAGGAACATATTTCAGAAGCCAAAATGAACTCTATATAAACCATGACAAAGTGACCTATCATGAAGATTATCTTCAAACCATTTCCTCAATCATAATCCCCTTATTTCAAATTCTTCCACAATGATAGAACCAGACGTAATCAGTGCAAAGTATTCATTATACGAGTAGTGCGAGCTGGGGCCAAGCATCGATACGTATTCATGAACCGATGGGATCGAGCGCCGAACTTGGAGTGTAATCATATCTATATGATGCCTCATCGGATTTTCATGTTCTTGCTATGTTGATGGTATGTCATACTTCGGAAATCTTTCCTTGGTTCTGTGAGGATGGAATTGGTAAAAAAATGTTTTGTTTGGTAGGTACTATTTGGAGATAATGGTGTGCGTATTTGATAAAAATAATTAGAAATCTTTATTGTCCTATTCTAACGTAAAAGTTTATGAGGACGGATGTTTGTCAATCTTTCTTGCGCTGCTGAATAGAATTTGATGAAACTACAACAAAATAGCTAATAAATCAGAACAAAAATAGGTCATAATTTATCGAGGAGGTACTAATTTCACGCAGGCGGAGCCGCGGTCGGCGCTAGTTAACTAATAAGCGAAAACCACAAAAACAGACAAATTATTGTTAGGCATCTATTTTAATTGAATAACAAAAGTGAATAAATGATAGAAGTTAATTGAAACTCTTTTATGTGATCCTCATTAGTGTTACTCACATTAATTAGATACCTTCCAGGAGACGAATGCGTCTAGACTTCTATACCCAACGTCTTCTTATTATTCTCTCTGTTCATTATCATATCACAGAGAAAGTATTACTTTCTTCTCGTTTATGGAAATTAATGGAAGCAATCAATTACATAGCTCTGTATTTCCAATAGTCAAGTATCTGACTTATTCGGATCGAGCAGTGTCAAGAGATATTCTTCTCGAACAACTAGTACATTAGTAAGTTATTACTCTGTATAGTTCATGGTTTTAATTTCTTTGTACAGATTTATTAACCGACTTCAAAAAAGGAGGAGGTTCCCTATTCGGTTGTATTTCTTTTTATGTTTGTTAAATCGTAACTCCGTCATTTATGAACCGATTTTTAAAATTATTATTTCATTTATAAAGATATAAGTACGTTTCGATTGGTCACATTAAAATTTCATCAAAATCGGTTTAAGTTTGGTTTTAAATCAAAATAGCAGGGGAAAACAGAATATATATCATCCAAGTATGTAACAAAATTGCGTGTTTTGCTTTCCTGTGACTTTACAATGGTGTTTTTAGGTGTGGGGTACCATTAAAAAGTGAAAAATAAAAAACTATTTACAAATAATACAACCTACTTCCAAATAAAAAAATACTACAAAGTATAAAAAAAAAAAATTCGGAAGTCGATGTTAAAATACCAAGAAACAACCAAAAACAAGTCAGTTTTATCGATTCTATCAGTCAATCACTGTTGAATAACAGTCATACTTGACAAAGAAATTAGTTATTTATTGTAGTCATAAGACTCCAATGTGGTAGGTGGACAATATTTTTTTTATGTTAATAATAACAAAAAGCAAATTTTGTACAAACCAATCCCAACCTATTCAAGAAACTATCAGATGTATCTATTCGTAATCGACGGGATAACAATAAATTATGTGTACCAAGGTCAACCACGGCCTTGATGCGAAAAAGCATTTTTTGTTTAGCACCAATGATTTATAATAAAATCCCAAAACCTATTAGACAAATGCCTACTGCTCTATTTAAAATACATTTAAAAAAATATCTTGTTAATAAATGCTATTATACCATATCGGATTTCTTAAATGAACGAAATTAATTAATTGTATTTTTTCTGCAGTTACATTTTTGAATTGAAATTGAAATTGAAATTGAAATTGAATCTTAAATCTATAAAACCTAATCTGTACATGTTCTTCTTTTTAAGTAGTATTACGATGAAAAAAAAAATGTTTTTGTTGTTTAGACTCAATCTTTTGTGGTTATTTTAAACCAAATATTATGTTGTTTTTGTACGCCATAAATGGCAAAACATGCAGATCTAACCATTATTATAAGACCTTGCACATGTTATGATGTATACTCATGTTTTACAATAAAAATATATTCTATTCTATTCTAAAAATAATTGGCTGCTTGAGAATGCCTAGTTGCATTAAGCCACTATTGTACTTAAGGTTTAAATAATTGAAACAACAAAGAGTCAAATGATATTCTGAACAGCTTACATTGGTGTAGCTTACTTACATTATTTGCAAATACATGATTTCTATTTATATTTCTAACTTATCTATAATAATCTGAACAACTTCATCCGACTTATTGAAACAAGCAATAGTAGGTACTAAGTTAAACTGGCCGATACAAGCCCGATAATATAACGATAATAAAACGATATGTATGCGGGGGTTGTCCTCTTTTATTATTATTTCCACATATTGAGCTGCGCTGTCTATAAGGGCGGTACACATGTTCGGGCGAATCGATAGCTAATGTGTTTAAGATTGGCGCCGTGTGTGCCTGGCTTTGTGGAGTGAATGTCAGATGTGGAGTTATAATGTGATGTCTGCTTGCTTGGACAAGATTGTGGGATATCATGGAACTAGTAGAGATTAGAGTTTGAGAATGTCTCCAAATTGGCAGTTGGTAAAACCAGAATTACATACTTTTTTTAGTTCATGTATTTTTCAGAGACATTGTGGTAGAGCAACATGATAAGAACATGATCAGTTCGGTAAAGAAAATCGTTTACCTCTTTGTCATTATAATTCGAGTTCCGGGGCCTGATTTTATTTAATTGATATTGCGACTTTGACATATTTGTCAAACAATTGCATAATTGTCGCATTTTCGCGAAGAGGCTGTTCAATAAAGAAAATATTTATGCAACTTACGCAATCGTCGAATTGACAGATTGTCACTATAATATTTATAATATCTTGGGACAACTCACAAACGGTCATCTGATCCCAAACTAGGCAGAGCCTGTGCTATGGCAACCAGACAACTGATAAACATACTTATATATTTCTAAATACATACATATTATAGACAAATTACACCCAGACACAGAACAAATGATCATGCTCATCACACAAAGATTTGTCCTGGGTGGGAATCGAACCCACGACCTCCGGTTTAGCAGTCAGGGTCACTAACCACTCGACCAACAGGCCAGTCACTTAACACGTGTTAGCGTTATTTTTATAACACCATGCAAGCTTTAATAGTAAAAAAGCCTAAAATTGGTTGCTGATACACAAGAGACAAATATTTATATGATTAGTAGCGCCTAGTGAATCAAACAACGGACAAGGACAAGAGGTACAAAAACATAGGATATAAATCCAATCATTTATCCATATTCCAGAATTGCAAAGATATGAAAAAGATCTGAAACTATAGGAAGTATATAACTTATATGATGCTGTATATGAGAGCAGTAACATTTGTAGACGGTGGCACATCATGACGCGACCCGCGGCTACTGATACGTCCTAACTTCCGCGCTGGACAGAGGAGCTGTGGAGACGAAATTATGTCACAAATTTACGAGTAGGTATTCTCCTTCTACTTAGTTGGATACTCATGGTAGAGTGGTCGTGGTTATGGACGTCTGATTGGTTGTTTCTGGCTTTTGAGATTACTCCATCTCTCTCTATACGTGGCAGTGCATGTACATTGAGTATAATAATAATAATAAATGTTTATTCACAAAAATTTACAGATAGTAAGTAGGTACTTATTATATAAAACAGTTGTTGCTAAATCTGTACAAAAACAAGTTTTTAACCCTGCCTCTTAAACTAGGATAGACCTGTATTTTAAGAGACAGTAAGTATATAGTATGGGAACACTTCGTAGACGATTTAATGAGGTATGCCTGAATGTGGGTGATCGACTGCAAGAACGTTGACTGAGTAAGTATTCTCGTATTTAATTTTGTTTTTTTTTTATAGAGGTTTGACTGGACCTTTTAATTTTAGGTCCATGATTCGTCTATATGAAAAAATCAGCGACTCCGTCTTCATTTAGAATAATTATAAAACAATGTAATAGCACTTTTTTACGACATTACAATTCAGAAGATGAAGAAAGACATAAACTAAGACAGAAGACGTAGAACAGAACACATGAACAATATATCTAAACAGATTTTTTGTTTTCCTTGAGAGTAGAATTTATCTCAAGATCATAAAGTCGTCTCCATAGCTTCCCCTGTCCCCCAAGGCAGCGTGCGTCGCGTCTCCTATGAATAATGTGCTATCGATTGTGTCGACCGCGGTGCGACTACCCCGCTCTTGTCTACACCATCTTATAACTGCATCGTTATTGCTATTTTATCTATACGATATTTTGCAGACCACTGTGGGTAAAAATCTTCCTTTTGAAAAGTAAATTTTCATGACTGCAGTAAACGGTTAGTTGACTCTTTACGTGACCAGAGGACTGACCTTTTCTCCGGTCAAATATTCAGCATTGCCATTCAACGTAACCATGCTGCCGGCACTTTTCCAATTGACAACGATGCTGACGATTTTTTTGATGACAAATTAAATATTTTGCCGTCCTCTTTGGATGCGCTTATATAAGAGTAAGTAACATTACTAAGTTCAGCACAATGGATTTTATTAGGTGTTAAAAATTTCCAATATTTGACAAGAAAAATCATTATCAATTAGTCATCAAAATATTCACAGCTTTGCCACGTTCCTTCTAAGAAGAAGTTATAACTATTAAAAAACCCACTGAAATCCAAATAAGTAAATACTTTAACGGTATCACTTTAAACTACCGCAGAAAACCAACTAACCGAATGAACAACCATAAGTACCTGCGTCGTTTGCGTCGATAACGATCTCTATTAAATAGAATATCGACAATTATAGCAATCTTCCCGAAATGGTCAGAAACACTTACGACTACGTGAAGCAAAAATATCAAGTTGGATATAACAAAAATGACGTAAAGTCCTTCCCCATGGCGTATGGTGTTAACGATCTAGGAAGACAGACTGGTGAGCAAGACTTATATGGAATTAATTATCTGTGCAAGCTTCACTGAAGAGCTTAAATTAGTTTTGATGAGCACTTGGGTGTGATTCCGCCTATTTATCGTTTATAAGTCTTTAAAACACAGTGCGAGGTGTGCACTGTAAATCAACTAATTTTAAGGATATACAGGGTGAAGTTTTAAAGTGTGCGTGGATGCCAATTCCGAAAGTATGAGGAATATCGAAAAACACTGAAATGAGTCTCGAGCCCGATTTTAATAAAAACTAAAACTGCATTATTGGATTTTTGATAAATCGGTTTTCCTTGTCAGGAATCAAACGAGTTGGTTTTGAAAAAAAAATCACAAAGCCCGTGTTATTACACCATCCGAAAGTGTCGCTTATAAGGATCAAATTCTGGGAAGTATTAACATTTGGCAAACTAAAGAAAAGTGCTTATGTTTCAAAAGACACTTTTTTGTAAAAAAATAAAAAAATCTATAATGCAGTTTTAGTTTTCATTAAGATTGGGCCCAAGAATCTACAACTGCATCATTAGATTTTTGAATAAATATCAGCTACGGTTTAGATGGGTAGGTTTAGTCAGAAATCTTAAAAGTAATTTGTTAAAAATGAGCACTTTCTTTAAGTTTGCCATGTATTATTATATTTATTACATCCCAGAATTTGATCTTTAGTAGCGACACTTTCGGATGGTGTTATAAAACAAAGTGTTTTATTTTTCATCCGGTTCGATTCTTGACAAGGAAAACCGATTTTTCAAAAATCCAATAATGCAGTTTTAGTTTTTATCAAAATCGGGCTCGAGACTCCTTTCGGTATTTTTCGATGTTCCTCATAGGTTGGGACTTGGCCATCCACGCACACTTTAAAAAAATCACCAGTAATATGGTCGTAAAATAAACACGAGTAAATCGTCATTTCTATCAGGTACCTAGTATTACTTGAGATATTTCCTATCTTATTTTAATAGTGACTTGATTAAATTAATAATAATGTGATATTTCCTTTATTCATTTTATATACATACAAATTACATTTTTAAATATTAAAATACAATGATATAAAAATATTTAAAAATATAAAAAATAGTAGCCCACCGATATCGGGAACAGGGTCTAAGCTACCGGTGGTCAGGGCCCCTGAGAGAGGAACCTCCTAACTATGCGCGCCGTGTCCACGAGTACTGCTTTCTGGATCAAGCCCTTGATCCAGCTGCCCAACGAGAGCCTCTTTAGATGTTGGTCGAGGCTCTTGGCAATTATGCCATTGGCCGTCACGACTATCGGCACAATGACTGCTGTGTTCACATCCCACATGTCGACAACCTCGCGAGCCAAGTCAAGATACTTCGTTTGTTTATCTTTCTCAGTCTTCACGAGGTTCACGTCATGAGGGACTGCTATATCAACAATCATTGCGCGACGCTCTAGTCGATCTATCACCACTATGTCAGGCTTATTGGCAACAATAGTCCTGTCAGTGATGATAGACCGATCCCAATACAACGTGCAATTGCCATTTTCGAGAACTGGGTCGGGCACATACCTATAGTACGGTACCTCCGATTCCACAAGATTGTATTTAAGAGCAAGTTGCTGGTGGATAATCCTGGCTACAAGGTTGTGCCTGTGCAAATAGTCTCCGTTAGCCAGACTAGAACAACCGGAAATAATGTGGCGGATGGATTCCCCGGGCCGGTGACATGCCCGACATATGTCAACCGTACCGTCCTTCACAATGTATTTCCGGTAGTTGTTCGTCATCATAACTTCGTCCATAATCGCACAGACAAAACCTTCGGTTTCCCCGAAGAGGTCACCAAAACGCAGCCAGGCTACGGACGCTAGAAAGTCTACATCAGGTCCATGTAGGACCCGGTAAAAGCGTCCGTGAAGCTCCTTGCTCTGCCATATCTCCCTGCGGTCATTAGTATCTAATACCACAGGTTTGCGCCAGTACTCGTTAGCCAAGGAGAGCGCAGTGAGGCCTTTGTCCACTGCTACCACATCCCGATGCATACCCACGTCGGCCTCTAGGAAGAACTCCCTAAGGCTGCATATCTCGCGGCTGTGCAGGGTCTTAGCATTTAAGAAGCCACGACCCCCGCACTTCCGCGGGATATACAGCCTCATCACCGATGACCGTGGGTGATGCATCCGATTTGCGGTAAGCAGTGAGCGTACCCTAGCAGTGATATTTTAAAATTCGCAGAAACAACAATTTAACCCGACTTAGATTATAAAAGCACCTATTATACTCCGAGCGCAAGAACCAATTCCCATACAAGCTTACTATCAGATCTGTCGCGATCAGATGGTCCGAGTAACTCTGAACGGTACGTGTGAAGCGTGTAACGCGTGACATGCGTGTAATGCGTGATACAGTGGAGCGTGCATAGCGTGTCGACTCACACGCCGTCGTAAATACACTCGTTATTAATGAGAACTAATTATAAGCACGCCTTTCAACTCTGTTACTGTTGTTAATGTTGATGTTTAGAAAAACGCTATGATGTATTGAGAGGTCATTTTTTATGTCTAAAGCCACTGGAATATAGTATATGGGTACCTACTGGATTTGCATGACAAATCTTCATCGTAATTTTTTGGTAATGTAAGGATATTTCATCATTAGAGACTTAATTGCTCGCAGAAAGGAAAGCCGATGGGGACCATAAGATGGACCGATGACCTGGCGAGGGTTGTGGGATTCTACTGGATGCAAAAACTACAGGACCGGTCCAGCAACTAAGGTATTTCGCATCAGATTCTAAGATAACGATAATCAACATAGGCAAAGTTCACCAAAGAAAATTAAACCTACATTTTACTGAACTTATTCCCATGCAATGACCGGTAAATTGAACTTAGAAAAAAATCCTTAATATCAAAGCCGCATTAAGATCATGATCCTCACTTAAACCCAGGAAAGCCTCTAAGGCATGTTGTACAAGTATTAAGGTACTACCTTATCTCAATCACGCGCGTTTAGCTTCGGAGCCGACTTAAATTCTCATTACTGTGTCTAATGTCATTAATGAAATCGTCGCGGCTACCGAACGCCATTCCGCCCTGTCGCCCTGTCGCCCGACGTCATTACCATTCTGACACGACAATCGACATACCCGCAACGGTCTACACCGAGCTTAACTTCAAACACGATACATTTGGTTTAGAACCTTAAACTTGTGTAAATAGAGTTCGGATTTCAATGTGTGGGGAACGGAATTGTATAAGATGTTCAAAACATTTTAAAATTCGATACAGCGATTAATTTTAATCTGTCCCCACTACAGTTTAAGGTTTAATTTAGATCACAGATGTGTGCCTAGATAATTATCGGCGTCATTTCGATGAAGCGGTCGGCCGCTTTCATTTGTCAGGGCTGTCGAACGGACGGACGGACGGACGGACAGACTGTCCGTGTTTAGCCAGTGATATATTAAACCGATGCTCGGATAAGACGGCTACCATTATTAGCAGAGAGTTAATTTCGTTCGTTTAGACATCTTGTTCGAGATTAGGTTTAATTGATTTCTGTTTGTTGCGCTTTTTGTGATAATCAGGACGAGGCGAGCAGATAACATCTGAGTGAGAGGAATGTGATATTCAAATTAAATTGTTGAGCTTGATTGTCGGCTCTACTGGATATTTGTAGTGTCACAGACATATAAGTGCATTTGTTTTGTTTCTATATGTAAGCGACATATTCACATTCACACACGTTCAACGAAAGCTTTGTCTTATGATTGTCAACTTAAGAGATACCTATTTCTCACAATTTAAGTAACTCTACATAATAACACTAGATGGTATTTCAATCCTAATTTATTCTATTTCTTGTAACTCCATTTTCATGAGCTAAGATTGATGCCAGGGTTCGTTACCCATAAAATGCGGAGCTAAAAATCTTTCTCCTAATTCTGACTGCAATCAAAACTCCGCAAGAACATTAAGACACCCTTTGACTCACAATTCACGGACAATTATATTAATGTCATAATTAAATTAAGTGTGACATTGTAAAAACATCGTAATGAACCCGGCGCCACAGAGTAGAGAGGTACAGAAGGTTAACTTTGAACAACGAGCAAAAACGCACGTACTCCTATAAGTACGTGCATTTTTGTGCATGCATGAGTACGCTCAACGTGAAGTGGAGCGTAGTAGTAGTCGTAGCCATGTTATGAATTGGCCATATCATGATGTGACACAGGTAAGGTTAGGTTAGATATAGCCATCCATTTCATGAAGTCACCAAGCACTATGAACTGAGGTAGTGCAAACATGCTAACGACAGGCATTTGTGTAACAGTTAAAATCGCTTTGGAATGATTTTTTCAGTCATAGCACAGGGTATTGTGTTATCCAATAGCTCCATATAAAAAAACTAGTATTTAGCTGTATCTTAAAGCCGATGGAGGTGATAAACAGAGAGGTCAGGAATATTAAAAAATAGAAAGAATAAATAAATGGTTACATAATCGCCGAGTGCCACAGGTCTCGTTGGATACTCTTCATCATGAGAAAATGCACGGATCTCGTGGGTGCAACTAGTCATTAATGTAGCAGTAGTTAAAATAGGCCATTATTTTCTGCCTTTGTATAGGATTGACCTTCTGTACCAATATATTCTGTGTCCAGTGGAGGGAGTTTTAAAGGGAGTGGGGGGGGGGCGTCGGATTAATAGCGTGCCGCGGTTCCAGTTATTGCAACATTAATTATAATATTAATTATTAGCTAACTCATGTACCCTTAAGGGACGCCGCAGAGTAGCGACAGCACAAACTTTCAGCATTCATATTTGTTTTAAATACTAATTGGGTTGGATGGCCATGTGTTTTGGTGGGCAAAAGTAATGTCATGACCGTCTTTATAACCTTTAATGTTAACGATTAATAAAGACCATATAATAACTGTCATGGATATAGTTTGTTGGAAAAAGATTATGAAAACAATTACAGTATGGTGATTCTTTTATACCAAAAAAAAATATACATTATTTCTGAGCGTGTAAAAAATGTGTCAGTATGTTGAGCATAGTCTATGCTCAACTAAATCTTCTGCGGACGCTATTCTAAATGTAGTTGGAGGTTTGCGGCAAAGCTCTCAATAAAATAGAGAGCCAATTCAATCGTTGGGTTTAAAACAGTACACAAAAATGTTAAAATAAATTGCTTCTATTCTTAGATAAGCCTACATTTATTTAGAATATTCATTCGAGCTGAGAAATTGAACATCGTCTCGGGCTCAGACTTAAGTAACCAATAACAAATAAATTACATTACGAAATCAATGAAAATTTAATTATATTCCACAATAAAAGCCTACAAAATCTGGTCCGATCACAGTAATTGCTCTGCGGACGGTACTTTAAACTGGCACATAAGCTCGAAGACGCGCGCGACATCTGTCGCCGTAATTGAAGGATTAGGCAGATAATTGAAACTGTGCGACCGAGACAACCACACCGCTCCACATACGAGCGAGCGAGACAGATGGAGCCACTCAACATCGTCTCAAACAGGAACGGTTAACAACGTGTCTTCTTGTATATTGTATTATCTTACGTTTTATGCCCTATTAATCTTGCTCGACTGTGGATCGGGGGCGCGTCGTTCAATTCTGTGCTTTACTTAGTAGAGTTAGAGTTGATTTTGGTTAGTTTTGTGCGTTATATAGGGTGTTCGGAGCAATAAATAATTGTTTGTTCGCGTAAAACTGTAGTGCCGTTTGTAGCCGGGGATCGTTTTATTTGGCGACGTTTAAGGTAATCTCGGATAACGAGGCGCCCGCGACTCGGCGCTGGCTCGTAAACACGTGTCAAAACTGAGTGATTGTCTGTTTGTACGCTCTAAGTGTTTGAGCAGAGCATCGCGAGCTGAACAACTGAACACCATTTATATCGTAACGTTAAGCGTGATTAAGTGTGTATTATGAGAAAAATGGCGCTTGTTACAAGGGTATGCAAATTGGAAGATTGAGGGTTTTTTTTGAGAAAATTATGTTTAAAGAAAATCGAAACATTATGTCAATAAGTAATCTTACAAAATATCCATAGTGTCGATACTCATCTGCCACCTGCTAATTATGTTAGGATCGTCTTCTAGTCACACCATCTATCTATCTGCCTAGTCTTTCGGCTTCTAGTCAAACCGGATTCAGCAGCGTGGAGTGGACCTACCAGACCTCCACAACCCATAAACTGGGTAACACGGTACTCCTTGGCAAGACTGGAGTCAGATAATCTGGCTTCTGACCATCCGTAACGACTGCCAAAGATCTAAAAATGACAGTCGGGACCAACGGCTTAACATGCTTTCCGAGGCACGGAAGAGTCTCGGTATGTTAAGATGGTCACCCATCCACAAACCAACCTCGGCAAGCGTTGCTTAACCTTGAAGATCGACTCGTGCGGCTGTTATTATATAGCCACAAGCTTCTAGTCACACCATAAGCATCTAAATACCAGTATTTTAACATTAAGCAACTGCGTGTGACCTTACTCCCAGTAAGTAAGTAACTAACTGAACGAAGTAAGTAACTGGTTAAATCGACGAGCCATGGTAACGCTGGTTGTCTATCTTATTATGTAGTCGTGTACTTTGTTAGATTATCTACACGACCTATATGATCTGTTACAGCCAACTAGCTTAGTCAGCCGTTTCATTAAAAACCTAGTCTTCTTAGTTCTTCGATCAACCAATTAAACGACTGATTAAGCTATTTGGCTGCGACATATCCAACAGCTAGGATTCAGCTAATAATTTACTCACTTTTCCTCATTTTTGACCACACTCTAAACCAGCTTTGCCCCCCTCGATTGCCTTTAACAAAACCGACAATCGACTTCACACCTCTCTTAAGTCCATCGATACGATTAATCCAATCGAACGCAACACTAATCGAATGCAAAGTCGATTACTTGAATGAGCGGTGACACCGAAGTCGTAAGCCGGAAGCCCGACTTCACTCTGACAAATGTTAATTAAAAATTATAATAATCGACGTTCCTGTCGGTATGATTGAAGAAAAATAATTGGATATTTTATAGATGTGTATTTAATAATTAAGTTTATCTTTATTAGGTAGTGAGCAAACATTGATACGGTGTCAGTAGGTGATTATTGTGGGCAGATCGCAGAAAGAACAGGAGATTTGAATGACATTAAAATGTGTTGCGAATTAAGACTAGTTATAGCTCTAGGTTAGTATCATTAAGGGCAGGCAATTTGATGAGAAAGGCTTCTTCAATAATAAAGCAATGCTCTAGATTGTTCTTGAGTATATAAAGGTACAACTTATATATTGTGAAACGACTTACTTGGAAGTGAATGTAAGGCAGACAAAGCTATTTTTCGGTAGGCATATTTTGACTTAGCTTCAAGTATATTTTTAATATTAAGCTAAAATTAACTTAAAGTAATAAATACTGAAATACAGGAAAAGTATGTACAAGCTCATAGGGCGTAATGACCAGAAAGCTGTCAGCATTGCATAAATACGGTCACACAAAAAAAAACATGCGGGCAGTCTTTGGGGACTGCCGAGCTATTAGATTATTATTTTTGAATTCGGAAAGCGTTCGGTGACGACGACACGAGTTCCATAATTTTTGTTCAACCAAAAAGTGATCAACTCGCCTAAAGAAGTTTTCACTTAAAAAAATCTAAGAAACCTGCACTTACAAAACAACACCTAACAACTGATAACACTGACTAACTCCCAACAACACAAGAAAACAATAATCGCAGGTTGTTCAGTCCCAAATCCTACAATAATAAGACCTGCAGTGATTGATACGCGGCTCGGTCGACACTCCATTTGCATTTTTATGGGCGCCGCCCTTCGCCGCCCAGCCGCCCGCCCACGAGGAGGCTTCACTTGTCTCTATGGGTATGTGATAATGATTCTCTGTGTTATGTAGTAGTTTGCTGAATATTGGAGTTTGGGAGGCTTTTGTTTTGGTTGAACTGTTGATTCGTTCGCGTGAATGAAATTGATATCACGAGGACAACGTAAGAGACCTCGTGATATTACTTGCGTCAAAGTGACTGGGTAAGGAATCGCACTTTGAGAGTGACTCCAACCATTCACAAGTCAACTATTTTTAAACTGTTTTAGTTTATCTTTAAGTTACAAAGTTACATTATTCAGGGAGATGTATCGTCACAATAATTCTGTGTTATATTTTAACAAAATCTCAATAGAGTGATGAACGTCTCACTCATATATAATCATTCCTTCTTTATTTTAACAACAGTGATGTATTTATGTTAAACAAATAAATGTAACAGTTAACAGCTCATGGACATTTACGTTGTTAGTTTAGTATAAAATAGCCATTAATTTCTCGTTCATTAATCGACTTAATACCACAAACAACCAACCCCTTTACCAAAAAATGTTCAATAATCTCAACATAAACCACAGATGCTATTTCTTTTGATTACAAAACTAACAGAACCCCACTAATAATACAATTAAAATCAAATAAAACTACAATATTGGGCCAGTCACACCGCGACCGATCGCATCGATTCATCATGCGACTTATTTGTCGCAGGCGTTTGTATTGTCATGTTAATGCTGCGGACGACAGTTGTTGTCGCTGTAATCGCTTGAGGCCGCACAACTGCGACTTTGCGACACGCCTACGATTTGTGGGGACGGGGGTGTTGAAAAAAGTAGTTGGTTGTGTTTCGCCCTTATTTTTGTGCGGTTTGATATAAACGTAACTGCGAGTTGTTCTTGTAAAATCAAAGTCTCGTGCATTTCTTGTAAATATAGTGTAACCCAATTTAAGAACAGAAATAGTTTATTCCTATATTGCATATACTCAGCAGATTTTCTCAATTTGTTTGTAAATCGACGCAATAAATACGCACACTTACCAAGACAAACAAGTACATTTATCGCATTGTATTTCACAAACCATAGCGATTTATAAACGAAACAATATTCAAAGAGCAGCGTGTAATTTTTCCTCGGCGGGCATTTCGTCAAAGCCCCCAATCATTGGGGCTCAACGCTCAGCTGTGCGTAGACCGCCATAATTGATTCTACCACACTCTGTGATCCGTTGGAACACTGCTTTTTATCTCTCTGTGTTGTTGGGATACTGGGAGATTTTTACTACTCTGTGTCCATGGGTTCTTGAAGTTTTTGTCAGGAAATATGTGAGCAGTTATATGATGGTAAGTCCAGGTCTCCTTAAGCAACAGGGATCTATAGCAAGCAATTCAACTATGTTTCCTAGGACCCGATCTGACCTTTGTTTACAATCTTGCTGCTTGAACAATGTGTGTAAGTTTCAATTAATGTTTGTTAACGCACTCACGATGCAAGATAAATTCCTAGTGTGGGGAATGTTATTTGAAATCAAACTTTCACTCAATTGAGAAAGAAATTCCTTGTGGAAGTTTTATAAAAATTAACACGAAGTGTGATCAAAGAACTTAGCGCGAGTTTTTAACGTTCTCGATCGCGTTAACCTAAACTTTCGTTTATGTCAAATTGTATGGAAAAAAAAGGTTTTCCGTGTCACAAAACGGCGCTTATGTAGTTTCAATAAAAATTGCCGTTTACATTGAACGCAATCGAGGACGTTAAAAAACTCGCACTAAGCACACAAACTGAACATCATATGGAAAGGCATACAATGTTATTAAAGTGGAGCGAGACACCAGTGATAAGACGTCATACACAATTCATCGGGACCACGAAGCTGTGAAGTAAGTGAAATCTCTATCCTTTCAAAATTCTACAAAGACCTTGAATTCGCCCAACCCTTCCAAGCATGACCGAAATACTTTAGCCAGAAAAACAATGAGTAGATACAGTCGGCAACTCGGCATTTAACCTCTTTTTATATCTTTGAATTTCTGCTTCCTGCTCTTACGTTTTTTCCCATTTTACCTCCCTAAATCCGCTAATTTCTGTCGCTGATCATGTCAGGGCAGGTGCGTGATCCTCATCCGTCTCGCCTTCGTCACACGAGAGCCCCGCGATGAACAGATGAGCAGGTATTAGTACTGATGACACGTTTTGTCACACGTTCATAAGCTTTTTGAGGCTCTTTCATTGGTTTTTTTGTTTCACTGAGCCATTTATGTGTTTGATTCTAAGTGCGAATTCCACAAATTCGCATCTCAGTCGCAATCTGTTAAAAAAATATTTATAAATAGATTGCGACATATGCAAATGCGAAAGTTGCTTTGTTAGCTTTTTAACATTCTAACATTAAGATATCCTGCTAATGTGAGTAAAAATACAAAGGCTTATGTTTAACTGATCACCTGATTTAGTAAAAGACCACAGGCAAAAATAGTAAATGATCACCAGAATATAAAACCGCATTTTAATTTAAAACTATAACCAAAGTTTGTACATCTTGCTATCCTATTAAAGCAAATGACTCCAAACAAATCATAGTTGACCCAAAAATAGTAAATGATCACCAAAATTAAAACCGCAGTTTAATATGAAATTATAACAAAACCTACTAAAAACAATCTCTTTTTTCTATTAATGCAAGTCGTTTCTGGCACTCGCCGGCCGCTGCCGCGGCACCGCTCGCTTCGCTCGCTCGGCTCGTGCGTAGGAGGTCACAGTTTTAACCTAACCTAACCTACACATTTTGTTTAAAGAAGAAATTAACCTAATCTAAATAGTTGAGTTCTGGGTAACCTAATTTGGTGATCATTTACTATATTTGGTCCCCAAATACAATTTGAACTACAGTCGTGAATAAAACAGCTAGAACTATTATTTTTTTAGGCTTAATTTTTTTGGTGTTAAGTATATATTTTTGGTAAAAGAGCTTAGGCTATCGAAGTATTTTCTGATGGTCATAATATTTATTCCCAAATACAAATCCTTAGTGACTGAATACATTATGTTATAAATAAGAAATTATACAATTATGTTGTTCATTCCACATTTTTCTCATAATAATTGAATCATAAATCCTTACAAAAATCTGACATGTCTCCTACAAACCGCAAATAACAAAACACTGAAGCACCCACTATTACACTTGAGCACCATCGTCAGTAAGTAACACATAAAACCCTAGCAGCCATCAAAATTATTTATAGACGATAAATAAGGCGATGGTCGCGACTGCGGAACCCTAAAAACTCGTCGTTAGCGCGCCAATCAATTAGGGTTCCGTAGCACACGTGGCCCCTTGTAACGGCCTCATTGACAAGTATATAACTCTGCTATGTGTTGTATTAATTGTTTGTGGTATTATTTTATTGCATCAGAGCAGTTCAAGGGTTTCCGCCATGTTCATGATGATATAATTTGCAGATCTGTGTTTGTGGTTGGCGATGAATCGAAATACTTAGATGCGTAACTACAGATTGCATAGGTAATATCTAGCGTATAGACGCTGCCGCTGGAGTGTTTATTCCATAAAATATAATAGTCCAATGTCCCTATTACATGAGGTTAAACACCAATTACTTGTCTAATATCAATAACCTATTTTAAAGAACCTTTATGTTTTCAGAATTTCAACATAACCAGGTAGACAAACGATTATAAAGTCAAAGTCAAAGCATTTATTTCAAATAAACCATTATCAGGTACTTTTGAATTGTCAAAGTCAGTCCGTCAAAAACATGAAGCTATTTGCACGGTCGAAAGCGTAGATCTCTATGGAGAAGAACGTGCAAGAAACTCCACGGACACTCTTTTAAATCATTTTATGTTTACAAAAATCCTGGTTACACTAACCTTGTTGCTTCTATATATGAGAACAATGTAAAGAAAGAAAAAAAAACAAATTATAGTATCAAATATTAAAATGAGGCAGTGGCAACTAAGGGATGACCAGTCTCCACTGACGGCGCCCATTCACGAACATGACGCGTGCATCAGCACCATTCAGCTCAACCATTTTGAAGGGAACTGAATGATCCGATACACGCGCCACCATCAGCGAGACNGCACCCACTATTACACTTGAGCACCATCGTCAGTAAGTAACACATAAAACCCTAGCAGCCATCAAAATTATTTATAGACGATAAATAAGGCGATGGTCGCGACTGCGGAACCCTAAAAACTCGTCGTTAGCGCGCCAATCAATTAGGGTTCCGTAGCACACGTGGCCCCTTGTAACGGCCTCATTGACAAGTATATAACTCTGCTATGTGTTGTATTAATTGTTTGTGGTATTATTTTATTGCATCAGAGCAGTTCAAGGGTTTCCGCCATGTTCATGATGATATAATTTGCAGATCTGTGTTTGTGGTTGGCGATGAATCGAAATACTTAGATGCGTAACTACAGATTGCATAGGTAATATCTAGCGTATAGACGCTGCCGCTGGAGTGTTTATTCCATAAAATATAATAGTCCAATGTCCCTATTACATGAGGTTAAACACCAATTACTTGTCTAATATCAATAACCTATTTTAAAGAACCTTTATGTTTTCAGAATTTCAACATAACCAGGTAGACAAACGATTATAAAGTCAAAGTCAAAGCATTTATTTCAAATAAACCATTATCAGGTACTTTTGAATTGTCAAAGTCAGTCCGTCAAAAACATGAAGCTATTTGCACGGTCGAAAGCGTAGATCTCTATGGAGAAGAACGTGCAAGAAACTCCACGGACACTCTTTTAAATCATTTTATGTTTACAAAAATCCTGGTTACACTAACCTTGTTGCTTCTATATATGAGAACAATGTAAAGAAAGAAAAAAAAACAAATTATAGTATCAAATATTAAAATGAGGCAGTGGCAACTAAGGGATGACCAGTCTCCACTGACGGCGCCCATTCACGAACATGACGCGTGCATCAGCACCATTCAGCTCAACCATTTTGAAGGGAACCGTATGATCCGATACACGCGCCACCATCAGCGAGACTATAGATAGTATTCTCGGATGTCTTTAAAATTAAACAGAAGTGGAACAATAAGTAATTTAACGACCTAGTGCTCTTTGATAACAGTTAATCACTGTTACGTTCATAACCCTAAACTATTTAAATGTGTATATCCTTCAAACACTCTCCAACAACAACTAAATAGAATCGCAATCAGCGTCACTACACTAAAAATATCACTCGCGGATTATATTCGAAATCGCAGATGTCACACCGAATCGATTCACTGGCTCACTGGCACTCGCATTCGACTAATGAGCGCCGATTATCGTTCGCTCCCGGCTGTCATCGAAGCAATCGATTGATCACTTCACTAGACCCAGCCAAGCAAACAACATTCAACTTTACTCCCACCAACACAAAGTTGCATTTTGATTTGTACCGCGTTGTGTATACAGGCTGAATGGAATCATGGATGTCTGTCGGATAGATTTAGCCGGGAATTTAGGCAGATATACGTCATCGGTGTCGCGTTTAAACAAATCGATTGGAAACAAAACATGGCTGACAGTTGTTTTGACAAATAACAGTCGGATTGGACGGCAGTTGTTTTTCGATTGTACAATATTTGAATTGGGTATACTAGTTGGGTTTGGAGTGGAGTGATAGGAGTATGATGTATTGGGCATAATTCAGGGATTTTGTTATTGTTTCTGAAATTCATTCTCTTAACTGTTAAAGAGTGAGACAGGCCAATTTTATCCAAAATTATATTGAATCCAAAACGATAATGTGTGAGCCTAAATGGCATCTACAATTCTGAGCACAGATATTTGAAGTGACCCCAGGACTGGCTTTACCTCGCCATTTAATGTGGCATTACCTTCTGTGGGCATACTTCCAGTCGAGAGCGATACGAAGGAAGTTTTTGACACCATATCTAAAGGTTTACTTCGGAGTTTTTATTTTAAGTGTTACGTACCTTGATTGTAAATAATTTAAAAGAAAAAGTTTTGTTGTACCTACTTCAAAAAATTTGTAACTATCATGAAATATCATACTGAGATACATAATTTCATTTTTATTTGATTTTTGACAGTGCATTTATGTTTTTGAATAAACAGGTATATAATAGGTAAGCAGAAAAAACTCATTGGATTGTAGCTATCTTTATACCGAATTGCAATTACAAATGTCTATTTAATAAAGCGTAGCCAGCATGCACCACTGTGTAACAGCCAATGAGCCATCCCACACTCTCATTCAGTTGTAATCTGAACATGAAACACCAGTCGGTACATATTCACGCTGTTATGTACAACATCGAATATGTTAATTTAATTATGACGTGAACAATGTTAGTGCTCTCTGATTGTGAGGGGAATCTGTTCGTTGCTCCATCGCGTCTGGTAATAACTGATGATGATTCTGAAGAGATAGATCATATCATACAATCCGCTTGCCCAGTAATATGTCATAAATTATTGCAAAATGGATCTTTCATGTTGAAAACGGCCAATGCGCATCAAGTGGGCAACGAGTTACCCACTGTTAAATAAAAAAGAATGATTTGAATTAAATTTAATAAATCAAAAGACCAACGGAAAACCAGAATTGGACATTAGGGATAGAAGATACCAACGTACACAAAGATATTTATATATTAACTAACCTTTTTTGACACGGACTAACTTTCGGAGTCCTACGATGGTTCTTCGAGACAGTTCCACAACCAAGTCTTATCTAGATAAGGCTTGGTTAAGCTATATTTATTTATTTATTTATTATATACTTTATTGTACACCTCATTACAAACATAGTAAAAACGTTTAAAAAAAAACAAGTGTACAATGGGCGGTCTTATCGCACAGGGCAATCTCTTACAGACAACCTTTGGATGGACTGAACGAAAGAAGTTAGATTTAGGGCGGTCAGTGTACAAACATCATAAACAATATAGACATAATAATATAAAATACACACAATACTAAATAATATACTAATAAATATCAAATATATAAATGGGAAAGGAGAAGAAAAATTATAGTGAGAGGTAATGCTCCTTCACCAATTTTTTAAACGTTGGTAGCGTTTGTGCACGCCTCACATCTATGGGTAATGCATTCCACAAACGAGCAGCTTGAATAGTGAAAGATTTGTTAAAGAAGGATGTGGAATGCATACAAATACTTAATTGAAGATTTTCCGATGATACCTAGGTATAGATCTACGTAGGGTTGACAGGCGTCCGGTTAGAGCCGGATATAGTCAGGCTTTAAGGAAGCGAGTCTGGCCAAATTATACTGTGTCCGGCCTGTCCGGCTTTTGTAAAGCTTTTAATATTTTACTACATTTATCCAATTTTGTACTTTTATTATAACATAAAAAGGTATTATTTTCACGAGTCAAAAAACCAGGATTTACTTTAAAATGCTTAATTAGCTGGTTTAAGTCTGTTCGGTTATCCAGTTTTAAAAGCTGGCAACCCTAGCTCCAGCTAACCGTATGCTAGTTACATTGTAAACTGACGGCAGCTTCATAACAATATGTTGTTAGTTGATTGAGTTGTTGGATCACGTATGTGTCATATTAATGGCGGTTGATGGGATAGCCAGCTACATCACCTGGGTACTAGGTAGTTGAGATAAGTTTGATTTTGTTAGAGACCGTACTACAACACTATTTTATGTCGATTTCCCTATGTTTCACATACCTACAGCTAAAACACTAGGAAGTGGTGACATGTGGGCTTTGGGGGAACTATCTATCTGTAACATTGACGATCAGAAAGTGGCTCTCTCTCAGCCTAATTTTAATAAAATTACTTTTGATTTTGATTTATTCCCCTCTATAAAGCAAAGCAAAATAGCAGACTTAGTATGTCATATCATAATAATCTTTGCTTTTTTTTAAGGATGGGAAATCATCAAATTACTTCTTCCGCTGTGGGACTCTTACTGACTAAAATCCATCCGTGTTCCTTCTAAAGTCCTTTGCGTTCCAGGGCCGCGGCGATGCTTTCGAACAAATTCCGCAACCATGTCATAACATACTTAGGATTCCAATTCGTAAGTTAAAAAAAAATAGAGAATTTTAAAGTTAAATTGTCTGACAGTAAAACTTTTGATAAATGGATGCATTTACTGTCCATCTATTTATTGATATATTACCAAGATTCTGCTCACCCCAAAAACTAAATCAAGCGTAAATAACCTAAAAACATCACAAAGCACATTAACTGCATCATCAACTTAATGAATCCCATGCAAATGTCCATCACAACCATTTAGTTTACCCATCCCTCAACAATACGCCGCGTCAGCCATCTTGATTCATACTCAATCACTAAACAATTTGCAAAAAAAAGTTTAATATTTAAGGGTGGATCATTTAAAATTCACTAAAGAGGGACATAAAGGGTCGTTTTATCAAAACACATTAAAATTAAATTATAGTGTGATCTATCAAAATAATTTAATATGCTACAGTATCGTTCCCCTTGAGCTCATCTGCATGATTGTGAACTGCATTTAATTTTATCTTATCTGTGACGTCATTAGGTTGATCGTAAACTGGATTGCTTTTATTATGTGTAAGGATGGCTTGTGATTGTTAAACGTGCCAAGTTAAGTGGTAAAGGGTTTGTTTGTGACTGTACCGTCATTTTTAGTCAATTATTGCAAGTTTGAAAAATGCAACGTATGAAAAAAAAACTTATTTACAAAACAATACAACCGACTTCTAAATAAAAACACTACTAAGTCTAAAATAATTTTAATTTCGGAAGTCGGTGTTTTTAGTTTTGTTTCTTCGTTTTTGACACCGACCATATGTAAGGTGAAAACACCAGTCATCAGCACACCATTAAAATTGCATATTCCAATCATAATCAATTTTTATAACAAAATAATAAAAACTGCATCACAATTAAATAATATAAAAATCGCGGAACAGGACCATATAACCCGAAACGGCGTTTAAAAAAAAGATAACGCGCAATAAAATGATCTGAACGCATCTATCGCTGTGGGAACCATCCATCGCTGGCTCACAACTAATTCGACGGTGTTTTACGGCCACAATAAAAGGAATGATAGCGACACACAGTGATTTGCATTTTGAACGTGACACGAGTTATTACCTAAAGGGCGAGTAAGCGAGTTGTTACGACTGTTGTATATCATAGTTGTAAAATGACTTAAATAACGAACGCTCCGGCCGGCGAGGTGCGGATTATAAGATTATCTTTTATTATTTTTATTATTGGTGCTGTATAGTTTCAGAAGGAATAAAAAGGAGGTTTGATGCGTTCGAGGCTTTTTTCGTTTTGACTTATGGGAAGAGGGATCAATCAGTTTTAATGTGCATCGTATAAATGTTGGATTCTATGAAATGGTGGAGTGAATCATTCATAGATGGGTGGCTAGTTGAGTCAGGATACCGAAATAATGATAGCGAGGATTGAATTATATGGGAATAGATGTGCAGATGATTCAGCAGTATGTAATTTTCTCGGTATTCTGGATTCATATAGGTAATAACTTTTGACGGCCACAAATTCCGCGGCAATAAGTCTTAGCTTAGTCAAGTTTTAGTATTGCTGCGAAAATCTGTTAAACAATAAGCAGGACAATCAACCAAACGAACTTACTTTCAAAAACAAAACAAAATCAAACGAAAAGCCAATCCATTAACTCAATAAACGCAACAATTAAACGACATTAAACTACGAAAGTATGAAATATAGTTATTGAATAAACAGTCGTCAAGAATTAATTGCATTACGTATTCCCTTGCATCGCCTGCGTTGCACATGTGTAAACACACTCCCTCTCTGTTAATCTTCCCCATGGATTAATTTTATCGAATGCCAAATGAGCTATGACACCCATGCAGGGGAATTGAAAGACCCTACCAACAAAACTTTGCACTTGCCTACACTCTTAACCGAACGCAATAAAGTTGAAAGTCACATGGGATGTTCAGAAATAAAGTGGTAGATTATCCCTTCGCACATTGGCTTTTGAGTCCAATTTGTGAATGTGTATTGTGTGATACGTATTTAGTATTGTAAAGGATTGTTGGTCTTTGTGTATTGATACCATTAGGTCGCTTATGGAGCTTAAAAGCTTCGATATTGGGGTATTTAGTTTGAGTATTGAGTTTAACCTATTCTTTTGTGTGTGACGTGAATTGGTACTTTTACCTTACTTGAGATGCTTTTGCAAAGTGGACTAATTTGCGTAACACTTTAACTGGATAAAATTAATCTTAATGGTTTGATTTAATTTAATTTTCAAGTTCGAGTAAATCCAAGTTCAATCGAAACAATCTCAATTTGAAAGACTGAATATTTTCGTACAGCACAGCAGATGTATTCCCAATATAAATTCTTCGAAACTCGTCGCAAAACATTGAAGATTCATGATTATTGCTCGCGACGCCACTACAAGTATGGCAACATTTCCGCGCGATGAGACGCGTCCATTAATCTCATTGTGTGCGCTTCATTTCACTCGCTTCACTTTCTGTTGCAAGCAACTTTATTTAGGCCGGCTGCACACCGGGATGCTCTTTTGTTGCTAGCTTTATTGACTAGTTTAATTTGGTTCGTTGATTTCTAAGATATTTTTTGTTTTTATTTTAATAAAGTTGTTCTGTAAAGATTGTGTTAAATTTGTTTAGAGCTTGGAGCATTAAATTGTTTGAAATTCTATGAGCCTAATGATGTTTGTCAAATTGTTCATTCCACAAATTATGGTTTTTTTAACGATAATTTTCGATAAAAGCAAACTAAGTGACTATGTGTAGACCCTCTTCAATTAGCATAAACGGATTGATACAATAATACGAGCTTGTGTCTAATAAACGTCTTCATCGTTACTTTATGAGGTGCTAAATATTGTCAACTGTTTGCTAAACCCATCGCGTCACCAAAACTTAAAAAATCAAACTTGTCAACATTCCGTCGCGCCCTGTGCAGCCATCCCAACAGTAACAGTCCCCTAATAGCGCATATCACTTAGTATAATATGATTGTTCCCCTCGCCCATCGCGCGTCGCGTCAGATGGAGGGAAGATGTGCTGTGCAGTGGGCACATCATCAGAGTTGACGGTCATTGAAACTGTGGCGCGGGTGATATCGATCTTAGAAATAGTTGAGCTGTTTTCAGACATTGCCATAAATCACTTCAGAAGGAAGTGAAAGTTTATATTATATTAACACCCTACTCTTCTGTCGCAGGTCTGTTTGAAGACATTTCTTGTGAAATAAGCAGTACCTTTGTGCTCATCTCTTTGTACTTACGAGTACCTATATAAGTTTATCTTGTAAGGTATACCTATATACCTACAATTACCTTAAAATGACATCCCCGGAAAATTTCAAAAGCCGTAAGATCGTAAAATATCCTGTGAAATTGTAACCTCATTTTTCTCAATTAGGCACGGATATAATGGAAACTATTGAATTTGCATGGGATTTATTGTCGAAAACGATTTTTTCATAATATATCGAGAAATCATAATCTAATAAAGATTTATTAAAATCTTACGGACTCTGCAATTTTCCGGTGACATATATAAGCAAATACAACAAAACCTCAAAGAAAGAACACATTCAGACGTCTCCTACATTTTTTTTTTCTGAATCTGAAAGAAGTATCAAGCAGTACAGTCTAGTATCATTAGGTACCTACACAAGCTCGCTGAGACCAATAAGTCCATTAATTTTGTCATTATTAATTGTTAGAGAACTCGCCATCACCACAGGTTTTTTTTTTTTACATTTAAGAAATTTTTATCAAAGCTTGTAAAATAAACACTCAATTTAATATTTTCGAACAAAATTAAATACAAACGTCACCAAAATGTGAAACAAAACAAACGCTTCGCATCGTCATTCAATAAGTTTCACTTGAATCGTAACCGTGACCACAGCCGCAGGGCGAGCGCCGCAGTTGTCGTCCCACCCTCGCGACCAGCCCGCGGCGCACTCCCATTAGCCCCATATAACGGCGCCTTTTTACGCCTATTTTATGTGTTTGCTTTAATTGAAAGATCCTTTTGCATGATGTGTTTAGTTCACTGTGCAGTAGACGCTTCATTTAAGAGATGGTAATTTGTTGGTCGTAAAATTTCGTGATGATCCCTTAGTTATTTGTTACGTTTTACGAGTTTTATGGAGATAATTTTTATTATATGACGTAATGTAGCTATCTATTAGAAATTGGAAAGTGATATTTAAATAAATATTAATAATTTTTAGCCAATAAAATACGACACAGCTAATAAAATACCTATAAAAAATACCATTAACCAAAAAAGTACGCATTAAAAAAGTCCGCTATCATCAAAACCGTGGCAGTCATAGGTAAAACTGTGAATCACGATATTAAATAGCGTCGCTGCTCACAATAAAACAAAGTCTTTCGTCCACATGTCGTAGTTTGACGTCAGTAATAGAGCCGCGTTTGATTGCGCCGCCCGGCTAAGTGATTGACTTTTCAATCTGTGTAATCGGATTATCGCGACGGCCGCGTGTTGGTGCTTGTACCCTACTCGTCGGTACTCGTCGGTACTCGCTAGTAGTAATTGTGTTAAGTTCGATATTCATTTATTTTGTTCCACTATTGGGTTCGGATTGCTACTTGTATTGTCACGATTAATTAATAATGTATTTGTATCGCCTTTCGCTATGACAGACTGCCAAAATTATGGTGTCTGTCCTTTGAAGATAGGTTATGAAGCCATCTCTCTGTTCAGAATAAAGCCCAAATATGTTGATGAATTGATATTTTAATAGTTAATGGGTTATTTTATGTGTAACTAAATGTAGCAACACCTGTATCTAGAGTCCAAACACATGTTTTAAATACATTGTTTTACGTCTAAAAAACTTGCAGCTTTTAAAATCAATAAAGGGCTAAAATAGGGCTGCGCACCCGTAGCACCTATGAGTTTTTCAGCCCTAAAATTAAAGAGCAACGTCGTGCGAATGCGAGTCTTCTTAACAGCGGCTTATTGCCGCAAGCACAACACGTTACAACCAAACAATAACATATAACCAACGAGAAACTAACCTTAACTTGCGACTCGGTCATGCCGAGCGCGTACGCGAGCTTCGCCCGCTCGGGGCCGGCCAGGTACTTGGTCTGCTCGAAGGTCTTCTCCAGCGCGAAGATCTGCTGCCCGGAGAAGGTGGGCCTGGTGTGCTTCTTCTTGCCGTCCTTGTCCATGCCGCCCTGAGAGCAGGCGCTCAGCGCGCCGTTGCTCACTGCAACAAAATCTGGGGTGAGAGAAGAAATAGGGTAAGATTTGGACTAAGTGTAAAAAAATAGTAACTAATTATGAATGGGAAACAAATGTTGAGCAAGATTTAATTCCCAAGTTTTTGTGTGGCCTACAACATCAACTGTTCGTTACGATAAGAGTTGTAGTGAAATATTAACTCTCGTTAAGGTCATCAACATTTTTTTTTCATCAACATTTCAACGATGAATGAGCAATTGGCTGTTGCGCTGCGTGTCGCAGGTTCAATTCCCGCACGGAACAAATAATTGTATGGCCGACAGATAGTTGTTCCGGGTCTGATTGTTTGTGTATGTGAGTTTATATGTCTGTGAACGCAGCCACGATACATAAAAAAAACATACAAAACAAATAGTACCAGCCGCACGGGTCGATTTTCAAAGCTAAGCAACGCTTGCCGAGGTTGGTCTGTAGATGGGTGACCATCGGTTACATACCGAAACTCGAAAGGCACGTTAAGCCGTTGATCCCGATTATAATTTTAAGACCCAAGCCAGAATATCACCAGTCCCAAACCAAAGCGACTGGCCTGTTGGTCTAGTGGTTAGTGACCCTGACTGCTAAACCAAAGGTCGTGGGTTCGATTCCCACCCAGGACAAATCTTTGTGTGATGAGCATGATCATTTGTTCTGTGTCTAGGTGTAATTTGTCTATAATATGTATGTATTTAGAAATATATAAGTATGTTTATCAGTTGTCTGGTTGCCACAGCACAGGCTCTGCTCTGTTTGGGATCGGATGACCGTGTGTGAGTTGTCCCAAGATATTAA
>NDFZ01005186.1:311390-392159 GCA_002192655.3 Mamestra configurata
CCCCCCCCCCCTCCGGTTAGGTCCCGGAGGGGCGGTGACGCGACAGGCGTCGCTTCATCAAAACAATTTTATTCGCGATGATACTGATACGCAATGGGAGAATGATTAAGAAGTCCCATTCTGTACGAATGTATTACGGTTCTGCGCTTTCATACTACCAACTACTGAATTCTGACAGTACTGCTATGATACCTTTTGTCACCCTGTCAAAAGACGTTTACTGCTGAAGTGGTTATTATAAGGCAATGATCCAAGTCATTAAAGGTCGTTTTATACGTGTTAGTAAACTTTCTTGCTGACTCAAAACGCACTGTTAATCAACATGAAAGGGTTTTATATTATAGTCCTACTATTTGGCAAAGACGTCCTTTTAGGGGAAACTGAAATCAAACATCACTCTAGCGCACCAGTTTTCAGTTATAGCTGTATTGCTGGTGTCAAATTTGATCAAGTATGAATGGTCCTTCTGTCTCTATCCTTTGCGTCAACAGTGCGGTGCGGTGGCGGGCGGGAGGTTATGTTTTATGTGCCCTTTATATTGATGTACTGTTATGTACACTCTAGTTTTTGAACGCCATTGGGAACGGAATAAAATGAGTCTGGCGAGAGATTGAATTTATTGGCCGCTGGAAAAATTGTAGCTGTATCGATGTTTTTGTTGAATTGATAGAAAGTACTTTGAATCATTCGATATAGAGAACAAACCAAATTACTTTTATTATTTTAGACTGTACCGTGTCAAAGTCAGTCAAACAAAGTCGGGGAACTCGCGGGATTTTTGAGGTTAGGCAACGGTCGCCGAGGTCAATCCATAGATGGGTGACCAACTAATACATACCTAAAACGCCCCAGTATCTCAGAAGCCACGTTAACCCATTGGTCATGCAGCAATAGGGTTACCGTAAAAAAATGGTCATGGCTTAATAAAAAATAAAAAAAATAAATTGGTATATGTTCAGAAACATATTTTATTTGATAAATATAATTTTCATCCGGTAAGCATGTGAGTGAAGGTCGATCTTACTTGTGATCTTAGACTGTTAGCTTTTGACTTAGTATGATGTAATGTGTCCAATTAAATAAATATGTATACAGCCCAACATATGTTTTAAGATTTATTGCTGAACCCTTTAGTTCTAAGTACACGTATATTGTGGCAAAGCATTTTCACAAAATTGTTTTATTTATGACCAACAAAGCGAGGTACCGCCACATTCTCTATAGAACATTATTTATATCTGTCCGCAAGACATATTGTAATAACATATAAATATTAATACCTCTGAGGTATATCTACATTTGTTCCACTAACATGAGTTATTATCATTTGGTATGTGCATTTGTTGACTTATTTACAATATTATTTCGTATTTGTTCCCGAAAAGAAACCTTTCTACTCGAATAAACCAGTCTTTGATAAAAAGTAGGTAGGAAGAAAATAAAATAAGAATTCTAATGAAGTCTAGTCATAATTACTCATTTTGCATGCATTAGTCTTAACCTTTTAAACACCATTGTCACGTATATGTCACCGGAAAAAAGCAAACGCCGTAAGATTGTAAAATATCGCGTGAAATTGTAAACTATTTTTCTTAATGAGACAAGTGACGGATATATTGGAAATTATTGAATTTCAAAACGTTTTTTTCATAATACATCGAGAAATTGCAATATAATAAAGATTTAATACAATCTTACGAAGTCTGCAATTTTCCGGTGACATATACATGCCAAGCAAGCGCGTGCCATGTACGCCAAACGTCACAAATATGTGACAAAAGTACGGCGAATTTGTGGCGTCGGGGGCACGCCGATGCGTTTATGCTCTGGCGTTTACACGGTTAAGCAAAACATGTGTGATCTCATCTTTAACTCATGTAACACCTTTGTATGCAATGTTTTATGCAAATATAATTATAGAAAACTAGCTTTTGCAAGCGGCTTCGTCCAAGTGAGAGTAGAGAAAAACATCCAATGGCAGCACACTTCCGGGATATAAAGTATCCTTTGTGCTATTCCAGGACATCGTCTACCCGTGTGCCAAGCTTCATCCAAATACGTCCAGCAGACAGCAGTATGGATGGTAGACTGGTATTAAATGAGGAGGAGCTCGTGGCTAAATAATAACAGCCGCACGGGACGATCTTCAAGGTTAAGCAACGCTTGCCGAGGTTGGTCTATGGATGGGTGACCATCTTAACATATCGAGACTCTTACGTGTCTCGGAAAGCACGTTAAGCCGTCGGTCCCGGCTGTTATTTGTAGATTTTTAGCAGTCGTTGCGGATTTGGCAAGACGGAAGCCAGAAAATCTGACATCAGTCTTGCCAAGGAGTACCGTGTTACCCAGTTAATGGGTTGTGGAGGTCTGGTAGGCAGCCGCTCCACGTAAAATACTGCTATTCAGCTGAATCCGGTTTGACTGGAAGCCGACCCCAATATAATTGGGAAAAGGCTAGGCAGATGATGTACTGGTATTAAATGTACACATAAAATGTACATTCTGACTTGCACGTACTAGGTATAAGTAAACTAGGTATAAAAAACTAAGTTATCATAGGGGATTGGAACTGTTTTTTTCTAAAGACAGGTTACCTCGTAATCTATCTAGAAGAACAGTACTGCACCCAATAACTAGATTTAGAAAAAAAAATACTTGTGTAACTCAACCGTGCAGTGTAATCTAGTCCTAAGTTTATCAATAAATACATTTCGGTTTTGGTACTCATTACTACATCCACTCAAATTATTAATGAGTCACTCTGCTTCTATCTGTTGCGGCATTATGTGTTGAAGGAGAGAAGAAACCACAGCTTCAGAAATGAAAAGTTGTCACGTGGTCCTTTAATATGTTCAGCTAAAACTCACATTAGGTAGTTAGTGAAAATAAGATTACTTTATCAATTTCAAATGAATCTAGAAACTGGCCAATAATGGGATATCTATAGATAGAAACCCATAAATGTGTAAAAACCTACTTAGTTCCCTCACCAAAATAGATTTTATCGTTCCGGAAAACCGGCCATGTATCCTTCCAGAAAGAAAAGCTCGTTAAAAGCGATGTGTCCAAACATTAGTACTACAATAATATACGAACAGTCTACTTTGCGAACGAGAACAATGGACAGCCGACAAATAACACATTACACACCCAATGGCTGACCGAAACCTCATCAAAACAACGGAAAATCAACCTTAATTGTCACACGATACAGTTCAGAATCATTTAACTGACAAACTTAGCCTTTCACACCCAAATATAAACTTTATAACAAGTGATTAAAGTATAAATTCGAGTGTTAGTTGGTCAGCAGTACAGCCTCCATTTAATTTCGTGTTTGGTGTACAATGGCTGTGTTTGTAGTTAATTGATTCACTTATGTTAACGTTACAGCGTGTTGTGAGGCCGCGTTTTGGATGGGAGGGGTAATCATGGTAGAATTCAGTTTGACTGGAAGCCGATCCCAATATAGTTGGGAAAAGGCTAGGCAGATGATGATGACTTGAAAAAGCGACTGCAAAAATATCTTTAGTTTAGGAAGTACCTCTATTGTTTTATGTTTTGCCAGAGTTCTTCAAAATAAGATTACTTTATAGTTTTAGTAGTAGTTTTCCGATTCTTTTTTAATTCATTAGTTTTTCGAAATCTTGTTATCACGTAATTTTTTTTCATTAGATAATTACTTACTTAATGTTTTTTTGTAAATTTTGATCAAAAAATCAAATCATCATTTAGAGATTTCACCTACCCTTGAAAAATTAAATTCACCCAGAGCACATAAACAGCTTCAAAATTTCATAAAAACGTTATCTAACAACATCCAAGCTAAAACCTACTTTATATCCTACAACAAAACAGCTATATCTCCATAAAACATCGGCCACAATTTTCATTCCACCATGAAACTCTGTACCAACTGCAGCAAACTTCCCGCCAATATCAGTGACGTCACTTTTTGTCGGCCATCTTGCGTTATGCATTATGCACCGCTTCTAGTTAATATCTAGCGCCGACCGGACTTTCTGAATAACTTGCACAACTCCGCACAGATATATTTTTGATTTTGAAATGTTTTGGCGACATGTGGCGTGTGATATTTGATTTCGATATTCTGTTGTGTTGCTTGGTTTACGGAAAATGGTGATGTAGAAGTTGGTTTCGTTAAATTTAAATTTTGGTCGAGTTGAATCGAGATGTGAGTCCCACAAGGTGGACCGATGACATAGTGAGGGTTGCGGGTAGCCGATGGATGCGAGACGCACAGGACCGGTTGTTGTGGCGACACTTGGGGGAGGCCTATGCCCAGCCGTGGACGTTTTTAGGCTGATATGATGATAACGATGATGAGAAACGAATGGCGTGCGATTGGAGGCTGTCGAGCAGTGAACGGCTGTAGGATTATGATGAGGTTCCGGTAAAGGAGATTGCAACGCAATTCACGAATAGTGATGTCAATACTTACAGTCAACACATTCGATTGGAAATTGGGTTGTTTATCTGTTCGAAATACGATTTACCTATCTAATAAACTACTAAGTTAACAACAAAAAGCAACTTACAATACAACACTAAACATTCGGACCAAAGCGTGGTTTTGGCCAATCATCTCATAATCTTGTCATCCTTTCCTTGCCATCATTCCTAAGCTCTTCCAACTACCAATCCATTACTAAATTTCAACTTTTCCAATAACTCCCAATTTTTTTCTATAAATTAAATCCTAAATAGCAGAAAACCTTATCGACTGAAACCTCCTCTAACCCTTTCAAACACATTCTTACATTTCCATACAATTATAACAAGAAGAGTGTTGCGAACATCTTCCCTCACGAGCTGTGAAGCGCTGTCAAACAATTATATGAAATACACAATTACGTACAAATCCGTGCCAGGGGTGCGCGGGGGGAGGTGACCGCAACCCCTTCGCGCAAGGATCCGTAGGGCTGCGCCAGGAGGCTTTCTGGGGTAGATATGTCTGAAGTGATAGTGTGAATGTTTTGTGGATGGAAGGTTTTACGGCGACTCGGTAAGAAGACATAAAGTAAAATTAAATTATTAAGAAGGTGTAAACAGCGTGATTAAAAAAAATAATGCAATTCTAAAATTACATGCAAAATCATCTCACCCAATATCTTATTAAAATGGCCTCAAAAGTAAAAAACGTAAAATAGGGAGTATATAGTATTGTTTTTCAATGTAAGTATTATATTTTTAGATAAACTGTATAGTTAATACATATTTTTTTCATGCATATTCCCCATTGCCGACGCACAGACATAGACATAAGACAACCGTTTATACAGCTGGTGTCCAATTGGCGGTCTTATGCACAGGACGATATCTTACTGACAGAAAGAAAGAAGATTTTGCTTGAAAAAGTTGCTTAGATAAATTTTAATATACTATAAAAGATTTTCACCTCGAACCTCTAAAACTTGAAGCTTTCTGCTTAAAAACCTATGCTTAATGAACGAATCTCTTTGAAACACTTTCTAATATACACAAAAACATATCGACTTATCGTATCATACTCAAAACAGCTTAAAAATCCCAAAAGCCCAAACAATTCAACACAACGAAAACAATATTCCACACCCGCGCCAACCTATTGATAAGGGAATTAAACAAAACAAAAAACGCGTCCAATCCTACATAAAAGGCCCATGTTGGTATTCCATCAGCCCTGCGGAGGGCGTCTCAATTGGAGGGCTAACGAGGAGCCACGAGCCCCAAGCCCCGAGCCCCCGGGAGCGCTGGGGAGCCCCTGTTAACGTTCACGGATCAAGCCTTCTTTAGGGTAGACCCTTTTGTGGTGCAACATGAAAATATGTAGGTTATATATGTATATATGAGAGTGTTGGGGGATCTTTTGTATGTTCTTGTTAGGTGATTGCGGAGAGGTGGTTTAAGTGGGTGAAAAAGTATGTTGTGAATGTGATTGGTTCCTTTTATTTACTGATTTGTAAGTACATATTTCTTTGTTTTACCAAATACATAATATTGTTTATCTTGAATGACAATGTATTAATATAAACTCTCTTATTTATATGACTGAGTTTTTGATTATTAAAAACCGATATAAGTCGGTTTTTAATGTTATAAATTCGTGTAAAACGTCTCGTGTAACGGCTAAGAACCAAAACTAAATCGCTCCTCAGTTTCAGATAAAGATGTTACTAATATTGCCATTTTTGGGTTCCGTACACCAAAAGGATAAAATCGAACCCATGATCAGATCACTTCGTTGTTCGTCTTTCTGTCCGTCTGTGAAAGCACTTTTTATCTCAAAACAAATACTCTTCAAACACCTAATAAAGATACAACACACCTTCTACACACAAAATTAATTCCAACAACAGACAAACACACAAAATCTGTGCTCTATCATCTACAAACAATCCACCTCCTCCACCCCCCACCCCACGCTCACCGCACCCTGTATCTACGCGGGGGCGATACAGCGTGCTCTCAAAACGTTTTAATTGTACAGGGACTTTGGAGGGTAGTTTACACTTAATGTTTGTCACAGAGTTCTTCGTTTGTCCCTGTTTATAGCGAAACCGCAGGCTTTGATTGCGCAGAGTTCGTTACAGGGTTTCAGGAAGGAGGCTTTATAACTCTTCAGAGAGTCGCGCTGCGGTGACCGAGCTGAGCTGCTGTGCGAGACGAAATTGAAATTGGTGGCTGTTTATTTTTGTTGAAGAGGTTTTGTTATATAAGTTAAGCGCTTGCCCTATTTTTGTTCAGTTCTGAATGTTGAGTGTCTTAAAAAGGGATGAGGATTAAATGATAGCAAAATGAAGAAATTTATTAATTGGTTGAAGAATACGTTGCTTCATTTGTTTCTACTGGATGTTTTTACTAAGCCTGAAACTATATTTCCAAATAAAATTTAAACGAATTTAATTTTTATTTTAGACAAAGATTAAGACTTTTATCCTTTATTTTTGTATAAAACAATGATCTTCCTCTTCAGATCAGTTACTTTACTAAAAATGAAAACACTGTATATATATTTGTATCACAATATCCCCAAAAACGGTTCAAACCATATTCGAACATATAAAACTCAAAACACTTCAATTTCGCCCTCACTGACAATAAACGCAAAGAGTCGACGTCATCGCTTCCTTATTCCTAAAGCTTGCTATTCATGACACGCGCGCTCATAAGGAGCCCCATAAACGTTGCGACAGACGACTTGCGTGTCGTACAAGCGATGGCCGTAATAAAGCCGTGTCGCGATATGTCGCCGTGTGGCGTCGACAAGTGACACACCTGTGTATTGAGATAAGGTTCTAGGTTTGACGCACAGTCGCGACTGATAATGATTTTTGGTGATTGTTGTTTTTGTTGATAAGGGAAGATAAGGGTTTTCAATTGTTGAGATTGTGTAAAATTATTTGTTAAATATGAAGTGTCTTTGAGATTATAATAGATAATTTTACATAGAATTCAATAACCTATAAAATAATTTAGTTACACATTTGCTATACATTAATAAACGTCATTTACTATTTTATACTTCTACGAAAATGGTTTGAGTACCTCCGAAAATGTTCGAAGTCAAATAATTTAAGTACAATTTCCAATTTTTGTGTTAAAAAAACTATCTAATTTTTTTTTAAGTTTCGGCTCCAAACAGTTTTTTTTATTATATTTAACTTATATTGTTGACTTGCTATACGCATTAGTACAAACTTAATAAAACCAACTTCTTTTTGAAACATATTTCTCAAAAATTCACTATCAACTTACAAAACTCAACAAACGAAAGCCAAAACTATTCTATTAAAGTATGCAGTGAGCATGTGTAGCCGCCCTTATCGCTACGGCGTAGCGGATGTTGTTCGTAGCGCTACGCCGTACCGGCGCATCAAAGCTTCGTAGCACATTATTGGACTGCTACGCGTTTTATTTCGCTGGTATGTTTTTCGGTATCGTGTTATTATCTTGAACAAGTTTATTTTGTGTACGATATTGCTTTGAAATATGTTCACTTTTGGGAATTTATTGAGTGCTTATTGAAGCGTTTATTAAATAACTTTATCATGGATTTCGGATATTTAAACTTAAAACAAAAGAGACTTGGAACTGTTTAACGGTGTTCTAGCGTGGTAACGCCAGTTCTGGGCTAATTTATTTTTTCTATTGTTTTAGCTTACCTAATGATTTTACAAATATGCCACATCAAACAGTGACAAAGTCAAACACAGTATACTTATTTAAAGTTCAGCAATTTAATTTTAAAATATAAAATAGATTAAAGTCTAAAATATCCGTTTTAAAACCTCACCAAACTACTATAATCCTTTAAAACTACCCTGTCTACATCGATACTCATCCCCTCATAAGTGCAGTTTTTGCGTCTACCATCCGCCACCCATCCTCCATCCTCTCTGATATCACTTTGATAACTGTCCGGTTTTTGTCCGGGCGGCCACGGCGCCGGCCGCCGATTCGACGGACAACTTGCGACCATCTCATATAACGATATGGGTGTATTAAGAGACGTTTTATCTTCTGTTCGTATGGCCTTATAAAATGTCTCGTGAGTGTATTGCTGGGTTTAGGAATTGTTTCAGTGTTGGTATGGAAGAGTTGGAATTATACTTTGTAGATTTTTTTCTTAATATTATAAATACAAACGTGAGTTTGTTTGTTGCACTTTCACGCCTAAACCACTGAATCAATTTAGCTGAATTTTTGATCAGGGATTGATGGGAGCCAGGAGAAAGCAAGTGAAGAAGTGGGGAAAAGACAGTTATATTTTTTATTAAACATACTAAATAAAGCTTTCAGAACAGAACGGTAAAGCTTTCTGGTCTCATGCTAAAGTATGCACTCTGATTGTGAGTACTACGTTCATGAAGTTTTTGAAAAACATTACGAATACAATAGAATAGAATATTTATTTATTTGCTCAGAATGTAGGTATTTACAGTAAGTTGGTTACAATAATATTAAAAAAATCTTGGACATTCTACCATTTTGGCATGCAAACATTGATAACCAACTAAAACTTATCAGCTAGAAAATCCGATACGGAGTAATAACATTTATTTATTGAAAGTACAGTTAGTTTATTTTTGAAACTTGTTACTGGTTCCTCTTTTATGAAATTAGGAATGTGGTTAAAAATAGCCGATGCCATACCAAAAACACTTACATTCAACAGTATTTGATTTATAAATCTTAAATTCCTCAAAATAATCACAAAAAGCCAATGCAAAGATAGAATACATCGCTCTATGAAAACATAGTAACAACAAGACAGTATCGTTTTAGTATAGACTTCCAAATTAAGCTTTTTGAAATCAGTTTTCACACAAGAGAAAACTGTCCTTATTATGTTCGACCAAACCGTTTTGTTTCCAGTGTCACAACAATCTAAAAATATCCCCAATCAACAGCCGCACCCCATAAAATAATTTGCCTAACAGTAAAACTATGGGCGTCCATTATATCGCGGAGAAAACAACGTAATACATGGACACGGCATAATAACCGTCACCTCATCGCGGAAAACAAAGATGGAGGCCCTGTGAGGGGGGGGGGGGGGGGACTCTCCTCCCCCCTCCGCGCTGGCGGGTGAGGTGCAGGGCTGTACGTATGGTTAGTGGATCGGGTTCCGAAAAGATGTGGAGTTTGGAAGGTAGTTTGCAGTTGGTGCTTGGTTTTGTTATCTGTCAAATGTACATACATATCTCTTATTTAGCTATATTGTTGACGTTGGTTATCGTTGACATGTGAATATGATTAGATTTGTTTTTTTTATGACCAGACTTTGCCTTTTCAATTCAATTAATAAGTTTAAAGATTAAATGTCTAAAATGTTTTATTTTGAAATGGCTATTGTGAGTTTGGTTATATTTTGTACCTATTAGTAGTACGGTAGTGTTTTTTTAGGTGCACGTCCTCACATTATTAATTTATGTATACCAAATATTGTATAACTTTTATTTGAGAAGAAAAGATAGTTATAGTAAGAAAGAAAATATGTTTGTATGCATGGTTTATCTATCGTCCGTTCTTCTCAATAAGAATTTATAGAGTTTTTTAATTTGTAAATTAAAGCGTTTGAAATTGCCCTTTAATGGTATAATTGAAATAAACGACTTGATTTGGCTCTGTATGACTGCCGGAAAATTGGAATGATTTCACGTTGTCTCATAACTGACTGTTTACTATTTATTATTTGAAATTCACCTTTCTAAAAAAATCTTATATTAAGGAACTCGGATTTTATTCTAAATAAATTAAAAGTTACTACCGTATACGTCATAATTTAATAAGTGTAAACCCTGAAATTGTGAGCATCGACAGCCCTGTAACTAGGGGTGTACGCGAAAATGTGCGGTGAGCGGGCGGCGCGGGCGGAATTATGTTATTTCTTAATTTAATTTCATTAGGCCGGCGCGGGGGTTGGCAGAGATTGTGCCTTCCGGTGTAATCGTGTCGGACCTTTCATGACCGCCATGAAACGGCTATGAAAACCATCATCAGTGAGAGGAGATGTTATTGAGCTATGATTTTTTTCATACAATTTTAAAGGATTGTAATATGACATTGCGTTAATGCAAACATGGAGCTTGGAAAATAGACTGCCAGCTCTTCTTGTGGTGGACATCCAGTCCAATCGGATGCAGCTCCGCACCACCAGAACCCAGTCATTGGTATTAATTTTAATATGTGTGTCACTTTTAATTTTTTGCAATATCTATACATATACATATGCCTAATAAGATTATAACTCTCTGTACGTGTTGGTACATACTGTCAGTGCAAAGAGTAATTAAAGCTAAATAAATAAATTAGGTACCCATTGGCAACACTGGTGTCGGATTTCTTTGCTTCTAACTATCCGAAACGACTACAAAATATGTTTAAAAGTCGGGACCAACGGCTTAACGACTCGAAGATCAAACCTTGCGCCTGTTATACAAAGTATATTTAAGATCCCATTAAAATAGATGGACAAACTTTTAGAAATCATTCAGACCACCAAAATAAGGACAATAGTAAAAAAAATATATAAGAAAAACGCATTAGATACTTATAAGAAATAAAAATCAGCTAACGAACATTAAAAATGTTGGTACCCAATGCATAAACACATCCATGTCTTTGTTTTCTCATAATTCTGATACTACAAATGTGACCACGTGAAGTACCTACCCATAATGGACGTGTTTATTCTAGTGTGCTGGCAATTTATTATATTAGGTCAAAATAAAATCACTTTATTTTGTGTTTTTTTTTTGCTTGGATATCTTTGGTTATACGTACTGAACGCTGTGTTTTTGTCCACCTATTTTGGGGAGCTTATATACCTAACAACCCACAACATTAGTGACAAAAGCGACGTCGGTTGAAAGCTGAAGGTATAAAAAAAAGTCTACAAAAAAAACTGAGTTGTTAAAGTGTTAAATAATTATTGTTTCAGGGAAATACTTGTATTCTAAAAAAATGCAAAGATTATTTTAGTGTTTAAATGAATTTTATGATTGACATTATTATTTGATTATTATTATTTTTATTATTTGATTATTATTATTGTTTATTATTGTCATCAATTAATTATTTGGTTTTATTATTGGTAAATATTTTTTTATTCTATTTTTTTTGTTAATTTTTAATACCTATGTGTGTTACTTTTCAATTTTTAAAATAACTAATTTATAATAAGATTATGACCCTCTGTACATGGTGGTTCGGACTGTAAGTGCAGACAGTAATTAAAGCTAAATAAATAAATGAGATAGTATAGGTTCAGTTTTAAGAAAGTCGCTTTAAGTCTGTAGAACCTACATCACTCAGTGAATATGAACAGTTATTGGATGTAATATCAATTAGAGGCACACCGAGCAATGTATACAATACAGTTTGAGACCACAGTTACGATTATTTCTGTTCTTTACGACTAACAAGCTGTTGCCATTGTGCGATAACGTTTCGTAGTAAAATCAATGATGGATATTTGGCAGTTCTCAAGTTTTGATAGGCTGCTATACTAAATAAATTATTGATCGCCCAGATTGAGAGAATTATGAATGTTTCGTTTGTTATATTTTTATTACATTTATTAACTTTCACATTTAAAGAATCCGTAACGTGACGTTTAGTTTTATAGAGAATTGACAATTAAATGTTCCTTAAATGCTAGATGTTTAGACGTCTTCTCCTTGATATCCAATTTGAAGAGATTCCTGTTACTTAATGTGATACATATAAATTGTTGAAAGATACCCCAGAACTTCAGTAATAATATTTTGATTGTATTATTAATTAAGCAAGGGAGGTATTACTATTAACGCGATTATTCGAACAATAGCGATGTTGTTGCTGGCTTTTCATACGCACTCTCACTGAATAAGAATAACTCAAGGAGTGGTAAAAATATTACATATAGCCGGTCAGCAAGGTGGTAGCGACTGACTCCTATAATATTATATTAGCGGGTTAGCGAGGTGGTAGCGACTGACTCCTATAATAATTTAGAGTTCCTGTAGCAGGTGTTGTTATCTTTATGCCAAACGAACTTCCGAGTGGAAAATATGGAAGCACATAAAACAGTTGCAACAAAACCTAATAAAACGTACCAATTTGCGGTCTCCTGGCGACCAACGACCACCGGCCAGCGACCGGCGACCAATTACCATACTTCACCGACCAACTACTAACAAAAACATACTTTTTGCCAAAAAACACTTCATTTAACCGCCCCACTATCGAATAACTGGACACAATTGAATGTTGCATCACAAACGTGAATTTTAATTCCGGGCGACATATGCTGGCCCCCGGCCCCTGGCCCCCGGGCCGCTGGGCCCCTGGGGGTGGGTTGGTGGGGGTGGGGACACACTGTAATTAAAAAAATGTGTGGCACTTCATTCGTGCGCGCCAGTGTGACCGCAGCCTAACGCGCTCGCCCTAACTAATTAATGATTTCCCCAATGTTTTTGGGATTTTAATAATAATCTCTTAATGTTTTGTGTAGTGCTTTCTGTCTCTGTTTATGTACGTAATTGGGCAAGTTGGTTTACATTTTGTATTTTAGACCGTCGTCCGTGCCTTTAATTTTGCATAAATCTGATACATTTCGTTCATACAGTTCCACTCTACGAGTCGTCAAGAGACTGAAGATACTCATTCACACATAACACACACATCCCAGCGCGTTGTCTTTATTTTTGTATTTTTGCGTTTCATAAAAAATACCGTGTTTTCTTTTCTTTCATTTTTATTTTTATCTGTATAAATTTAAGTCAAAAATTTTATAGCAATCATGTTACCTAGGTAAGGGCGGGGCTTCCTAGCACAAGCGTACTAATTGCTTAAAAGGATGCTTCCCATTGTAATGGTAAAATGATGCAATAAACATTTTTATTACCAAATTTATTTATTTATTATTATTTATCATTCTGTTATAACAATATTGGCAATACAAGTAAGGTGATGGATCAGATCACAGCATGGATCAAACTTCACCATAGCTTTCGGTTTTGGCATTATTTTAGTAACATGCATTTAGCCAAGTGAATGAGTTTTGAGGAGTCGAAATAACATTCTATACAAAACATGGTTGATTGGATATTTCTCTCAAAGCTAAATTATCAACCCATTATTTTCAAGGCAATACGATGCGATTATATTCTATATTGGGTATTTTTATTTGAATTTAAATGAATTAAAAGAAAACGGTAATATCGTATTTGTATACGATATTTTTGCTGCCATAAATCAAATCACTCTCCGTGGAACACAGTAGCAATAAGTACAGTCGCCCCCAAAATATTACACTCAGTTTTAATAACATCATATTTTGACACGTCTAATATTGTTATAGATAAACTTATTGACATACAATTTAATTATATTGTCTGTTTATGATTGCACTCTATGCCTTGTCAATATAATGATACGAGGCAACATTGACAAAGTAATTGCGATGTGTCAAACGTCAAATACTTGAGTTTACACATTATTACCTGATCACTTATCAACTGATAGCAGCATTATGCTGATACCAGCATTATGTTATCTTTAATAAGCTCTCGCCGTGACTATCTATCCTCGATATATTTAGCTTTTTATTAAAATCTGACGCGATCCGTGACGCAGCGACATCAAATGTTATTATATTTTGTGTGTTTTTAATAAAACTGATACGATGAGATATAGGGAATTTTGTGAGTTTATCAATAATAATATAATTGATTGAAGTTATGGGGAATAACAAATTAGTTTGTGTCGTAAATGTAATCAGCGTGTCGAATTCCGGCTATTATTTTTGGGCGTGACTGTACTTTTCCTTTAATGTGAACTCCTTTTGTGATATCTATGTATATAAGTTCAACATATTGACTATGTCTTCTGGATCCAATTAGATACACATAGGTAGTAGTATATAAAACTGAAAACTCAATTATCATCGTCATTTTCACTGTTTTTCCAAGAAATCTTCAAATAATAATTTTCCCTAAAGCTTAGACAGTAATGAACTAATTCTCAGCATGACCTAAGTTTAAACATGACCATCGTTCTACCTACAACACAATTGCAACAATAGCCGCCATGCGGTTATCTCGAGTGTCGAGATTAGCGCGGTATCGCATCGTTTTCTGCTCGGCTTTGTATCGATTTCCGCATCGTCGCTCGTCAGCCGAGAACAGGTTCTATATTAATTAAAGAGGCTGTTCTCGTAAGAACACTTGTTACCCTCGTTCGGTGTCGTGATGGGAATTCGCGACACCTTATTGTTTTATTTGGGTTATGTAATTTGGTGTTTTAACAATAATGGTTTTAATAATAATTTAGCAATAATGGAGGCACTAATATTTCGTTTTAATAGCTAGTTTTTAGGGTTCCGTAACTCAGCAATTATTATAACCCTTATCGTTTCGTCATGTTCGTCTGTCTGTCTGTCCGTCCGCGGTTTAGCTCAGAGAAGTTTAGCGCTAGAAATTTGGTATGAGTATACATATTAACACACGCCGACAAAGTGATAAAATAAAATCTTACAATACATTTTTTTTAGGGTATCGTTCAAGAGGTCAAAAATATTGAGGGTTTGCTAAAACCATTTTTCCATCCAAGGCTCCGTTTGAAAAATATTAAGCTTTAAAGTGCAAATTTTTGTTAGAATCAAGTGTTCCGTGTGTGTGTTTTTTCCCTTTGCCAGCTAAACAGTTGTTTTTGGAGACTTGAATTTTTTTATAATAATAGCATATATACCGAACTTAGAAGGGAAACTATCACCGTTACCTAGACTTAACGAGTTGATGATATACACTCGACCAACTTATAATATGGAACTGGGTAAGTATAAATCCTAATAATTCCATAGAAAATGACTTAAGCCAAGTGCATTTGTAACTTTGTAATGTAATAATAGTTAAGTACTTTTTATTTAATTATTCTGACATGGTTTAGGAGACGGGTAACTACGGAACCCTGCACTGTGCGTGGTCCAACACGCACTTGGCCGGTTTCTTGTAAGATAAATATGTATATTATTTTTGTTCAATAGTCACAACTTCATTGATGAATATCGGCCACACCCCGTCAATAGCCATAACTCACAAATTCCTCTGTTAATAGAAACAGATCTCATTTATCGACATTTTAAATAACGGATACGTTTGACAAATTGACACTTTTCGCAAATTAAATTCATAACTAATATTCAAAAGCTTGTAAATTGTTTATTTGGGAAATAATCCTTTTTAAGTTGACAGTTGAAAGAAAACTTAGCCGACGACAAACAACATGCAAACCTAATATAATTCAAGAACACTATCGTTATGGGTTTAGTTTTATTTAAATAAAATTATGTTTGTGGATAGGAAGGTCGTTTTGTGGCAATTAAATACTGTTTCTTTCTTCTTTCTATTATCATAGTTAAAAATATGTGGGTAGGTGTCGTCTATTATATGGCTTGAAACACAGGTTTAAAGTAACCTAGATCGGGCGGATCGCTGTTTAACATTGCAATTCCGAACCACCGTTAATTGCACGTTTAATAAAAATATCTCAGTTTTAGTTTATTTTTAGGCACTATTATTGTATGGAAAATGTCAACAGTAATACTGTTAACTATAAGTGAACTTTTGTAGACGATTTTATTTGAATAAATGATTATTATTATTATTGTGAACAAGGAAGCTGCTTTGTGGACTAATTGTAGTCCCTTCTTTTAACCTCGGTTACAATTTTAGAAAAGGAATATTCCAAATCACTTTGATTGTTTTTCAGATTCAAGATTTTAGAGCGCACAGTCACAGAATATATAATAGTACTAGCACAGTCTCTAACAAGAGATGAAATTAAAGCTCAAAGTTTAGTATCGGATACATTATTCAGTGTCAGTAAATTATTACCATAAGGAAGTATTTCATTATTCACACTTGCAATGGTGACTTTTTTTATAAGGATGGGAAATCATCAAATGACTTCTTCTGCTCTGGGTGGATAGGAAGGGAGTGTCAGGCTCTTACTGACGGTTAGGTTTTACCTATACGTGTTCCTCCTAATGCTCTTTGCGTTTCAGGGCCGCGGTGCCTCTTTCGAACAAATTCCGCAACCCTGGCAGGCTCTCAGACGGGGCGCTAGCGAGCCTCATCTACTATGCTGACATCTCTTTGAGACGCGCGTGGAACACAACGCGCCATCGAAAAACCCTACGCTCGCCGTCCACAGGCCCGTGCAATGGTACCTAACCTAAGGTCTCATTGTACGACGTATGTACGACATCTTTTATTCGCATAACTTAGGGCAAAAGGATATTATTTAATACTCTTTTTTGCATAGCCTCACTCAATCAGACATTTTTTTAATGAACGGAAACGGTTGTATCTTTGGCCTTTATTTTCGCAATAAACAATCACCGCAACAAAACCGGAAAAAGAAAATGTCACATCCATTACGAGATTAAAAGAGACTTCATCAAATTCTTGAGTGAATAACAGTCAATGTATCAGGATTACAAATATACCTTCGTTTTTAGTATTAGATACAAATCAATCGATCTTGTGGGCGAACTTATTAATTCCCAGAACAAATGACTTGTCTGAATATTTATTAGTTATCGATCGATAAATGTTGATTCTTACGCAGAAGATTGGTTTTTATATTTTTATTTGGATTTTGAGTTTTGTACGACATAACGTTTTATTATTTTACTTGTGTATAAGCAGTAATTAATCGGTTCGTTTCTTTGCACCATTCATTAATGTAGTTGCAGCACAAATTAAGCAGCAGACTTTTGTTTATAAGATAAACAGGTAAAAATTTTCTTTAAACTTTATATACACTTGTGGTACATGGGTCTTAATACAGCAAGGCGTTATTTACCCGACAGACTTTGAGTCCGAGATCCAGCCGCTGCACAAAAGGAAATTCTCACTAACCTCAATAATCTTATTGTTTTATTAACCCACACATTTTCGAATTAGGAACAGTCAACAACAATTTATTAACGTTAGATCCTAATGGATGAATGAGAACTTCTTTTTTGCGGTAGTTTTTTAATATTTTAAAAAACTACCGCAAAAAAGAAGTTCTCATTTAACTCAATTGATGCATCATGAACAATTTAAAATGCATGAACAAGTTGCGAGTTTTTTTTACTTTGTTTCTTTACAAGAAAAATCAAACCTCATCCCGGAATCTAACACTTTCATTCCTCATAATAAACTTAGTACCTATGTATGTATGTTTTATAGCCTAAACTCAAACCCTTCCTTCAACAATCCCATATTGACAATAACCAAGTAAATCACGCTCCACAATATCGCAACCCGTACGCGTACAAAGTCGTAACGCTGGCCAAACGGCCGCAAACGGACGCAAATGGCCGCAAACGGCCCTAGGGCTATAACTGGCCGCTAAGGACCGACGGGACACGGCCGACGGCCACCGGAACACGGCCGAAGGAGGCTCTAGTCGGGAAGTAGTTCCGGCTTGTGGGAAGATTGGAGGCTGAGATTTGAGTAGGCTGTATTGTGGGCTGGTAAACTACGGAAATGCGTGTGGGCTGGTAAACTGCAGAAACTCTCCTACTTTTGCGAAATATTTATATAATATTCAAGTTAATGTTTTGAAGTGTGTAACTCGGCATGTCCGTGTTTGTGTTATTAACTTGTGGAGGTTCTTGTCTGATCTGCTCCATATCTTTGCGAATGGACAACTAGAGTCACTATACCTATATATTTCTTGACTGTTAAAGTTGACGTTTAAAAGTGCCTTTTAATGGTCCAATTGAAACAAATGAATTGACTTTTTCTTTTTCATGCCAAAGTTGCTAAAATGATTTTAATGAACATAGGTTAGTCTAGAAGAAGGATATAGGATATTTTTTATTGACATACGCAAGCAGAAGATATGATTACATAAAGCTTGAAACAATTTTTTTAATACGATAAGTTTAGCAGTTCAAAAAAAGATTCTAAGGTTCTAAAAGAGGAGTTAGAAGCAGAATGGTAAAAGAAAACATGCATAACAAATGATACTATTCGAAATTAGTTTTGTGATCTACCTAATGACACAAATTAAAGGATGTATTTCAGCAAAAACACAAAAAGATTTAATTTATTAACATAATCACCATGTTCTTATAAAATGAATATAATCGCCAATAAACCTTTTCAGAGACGTCATTAGTATTCAATATTAGGAACAAGATTGTTATTTTTTAATTTTATTCATTTGTATTCGATTATACACATAATAATGAGTATTATATTGGGTTTTATATTCATCATCAAAATGAGACGAAGCGCGACGCGTTGATGTCTTTTATACGACTACTGACTTTCTGTTCAATTTGCAAACAAATTATATGAAAAACATTCCAATTAATCAAACTATTTGAAATTCTAATTCAAGAGGATATAGGCACGTACTGTTTTATATAAGAAGTATGAATATTGAATACACTGTATTTTTAATGAAGCTGACAGATCTAGGCGTGTCAAAGAGATCAAATTTAATTTCCACCTGTAGATCATTAGTATATTATATTAACAAAAAGCTTAATAACGAGCTAGTTATGAAAAACTTTATTCAATTAAAATCTCACGAACATTATTCTTCAGCCAACCTTAGCCTTTTTTGGTCTCCTTCTATTTATTTAATTAGTTAATACTTAACGCACACAAATATAATACAGAGACTGACTTCATGCCTAAGACGTTTTCTACCAGTCAATATGATGATCATTTACTGGGTGCTGCAGAGACAAATAGTGGCGAAAAAATCCGAGAAATATTCAGGAGATAGATGTTTACATTGCGTACAAAAAACAACGGGAAACATAAATGAAGTGATAGTATGATTGGCGGTTTTAAATCGATCACTGATTTCTAGATCCCTAAGATGGCCAGTATTGATTAGAGGGTTTGCAGCGCGACAGTAAACAATAACAAGAAAATCTAAGACAAGCGATGAACATGATAAGAGGTATAAGTACTCACTTGACTGTAACCGCTCCCTCCACGCCATGGGGTTGGAGACGAGCCCCTGGAAGCCGGGCCAGTACAGCGGCTTGTGCTGCAGATAGTGCGCCATCCCCGCCGCCGCCGCCGCCAACGACAGGCGCGGCGCCAGCAGCCCCGCGCCAACCCCCGCGCCAACCGTCGGCCGGGACAAGATGTGGTCAATCCCGTGAGGGTTCGGCGCCGGAGGAGGTGCCTCCGCCAGGGAACTCAGCGCCGCCAGCGGAGCCCCGAAACCATTCTCCAGACCACGAGACAACGGTGGAGAACCGCGCAACTCCGACATCTTTGACAGTTCACTGCATATACTACAACGTGTACAACACAAGTCCGGCGTCACTCTCCGTCGGGCATCGCTTGTCGTGCACCCGCGAGCGCGACCCGACACCAAATGAAAAGCTTCGCCGCCGAAGCTCGCAAACAGAAAAAAACTTGAATAGAGAACGCCGCCCAGTCAATCTAAACCTTATATCGCGGACGCCGCCCCTAAACCGAGCTGTCGCCCCGAACCTACGTCCATCCCGCTCTCTTGTACGTAAGAGAGAGCGGGATGGAGCACGTGTGGTGTTAACACGAGAGCGTAGATTTAACGAATCGCTATTTAATGGCGCTTCTTGTCTCTTTATAATTAAGTCGGGTGCAGTTTTTGCGGGCCGCCCCCCACCTCACCCCGCGCCCGCTAAAAACTATTGTGCTTCGAATAATAAGCTGGATGGCAGAGTTTACGCGCTCGGATAATAGCGGAAGGATCTCCGGTAATTTATGTGACAAATATAACATTAATTGACACGGCACTCGATTTGTTAAGAAATAAAACACCCATAGAATTAGCGACATCTGCTAAGGGTCCGTGCGCTCAGTGTAGTCGGTTGGGTTCCGTAGTGTGCAGATATTAAACTTGATTAATTGCGTGTCGTCTCCGTTATTATACACTCGAGCTAGGTTTTTGAATGGAGTTGAGATATTGCTGTTTTTTTTTCTGGGAAATTATAGCTATGATGGGTTAAAAATCAGAAGGTAACGGAAGTTCATTGTAGGTAGGTACTAAGAATAATAAATAAAGTTATACATTTTTTTCACTACTAAGACAGATATGTATATTATTATATAACTGAAGACACACATTTGAAGTCATCGATAAAATTAATGTTCATGCACGTTTGAAAATATATTTTCCTGACCCAGCCAGAAACCTATTTCAGGTTCAGCAGGATTTCTACTGAAACTGAATTATTTTAAAAATTATTTCAGTTATTATTTAGCAATGTGGCATACGTAGGTACTTAAATAATTCTATACAAACACAAAACAATTAAACAACAATAGAAAAAAAACTCTCGGGAAAAATACAATTACATATCTTCAATTACATTTTAAAATAACCGATCATATCACCAACAGTCTAACAATACAACAGACACACAAACACATACAATCAAACTCTCATCACAAAGCCGCACTTTGACGTTTGTAATTCGTTTTTTAAATCCCCCATAATGGCGGCCCCGATTTAAAGATGGCGAACAATAAACGGTTTTTAAACTATTAATAAACGGCACCGCTTGCGCATCCTGTGTGTCTGCTATGAATCGGGTTTGTTTGACCGATCAGCGCAGGCGCAGGATGTGTTTTTGTATTTTTATTGTAATATTTTGTAATGTAATATTATTAGTTTATAGACGAGGGTTTTATTTTTAATCAGCTTAATTTGTTTTTACTTTTTTTTTTTAAATGTATTTTTAGATTTTATTTACTGCATTTAAATTTTATTTTGGTTTCTGAATAATGTAGTTTTCAATTGGCATTTCATTGGCATCAACTATGAAATAATATTTGGATATCATTTTTTGAACTTACTTAACTCAGGTAACCGACTATCACCTAGTTTTAAAGTTTAATAATTAATCGATTGGCATCTTATTCCTCAAAATTCGGTTCCTACTGTAGTGTAACCGCTATGATAGAACCTACATATGAATGACTGAAAAATCATAACACTTCGTTAGGCTTCGTCGTAGTCGGGTAAAACCGTTCAGTACCTACTCTACAATCGCAATTAAATCCCCTTAATCACAACATGGCCCCTTATTAATCCTCATATAAAATAACAAGCCATCAAGCTGACCATCACAACACGAGATAAATATCTTCAAGTCCTGGCCACACAATGGACGCTGGGTTCCGCTCACACAATGGTCGGGGATGGACCGCGGGGAACCGGCCCGGGGATTGTACACACCGGATGTAGTATAACATAGGGATTGGGGACAGGTGCCTATGAGAGCGGGTGAGGAGTTCTTGAGGTTTTAATCGCCTATATCTAGGTTTGCAGAAAGGATTTATAGATTGTTCGTGTTTAGTTAGTAAACAAATTATGTAAGAAACTTATAAAAAAAACAATTAGACAAAATAATTACAAAATATCAGTCCACTACGTTGTTTGGAAGAAGTTAGAAAGAGGAATGTCTGTTTCTCAGCTAAGCTCACAAGAGCTTCATTTGTTTTACTACAAGGTTTGTTTTTGCTTGGTACCTAAACGAATCGCGTGAAACACAACGCGCCATCGACCCGGGCCTGGTGGTGATCGGACAGCGAGCCACCCAACGCTCGCCGTCCGCAGGCCCGCGCCTACGGTGGCCGGGGATCGCCCTGCGACTCCCGACACCCGGGGCGTCTTCTCCTGTAGTGACGGTTGGAGCGAAGGCCTTGCCTTTCCCTCGCCCACCTCCTCCTTCGCTAGCATTACTGCTTCGCAGAAGGAGGTGACCGCTTCCCAAGCCTCCTCGCTCCGGACCATGGATTCAACCAGGGCCGGACGCGAGAGGTTGCCGCCGCCGATCGCCTCGACGAGGACACGGCGGTGCTCAGCCCAAGCAGGGCAGACCTCCACCGTATGCTCCACCGTGTCCTCCGGGCGATCCTCACAGTGCTGACACCCGGGCGTGTCCTCCCGCTTAATCCGAAACAGGTCCCTCCCGAAACAGCCGTGTCCGGTAAGTACCTGCGTCAGGCGGAAGGTGAGGACGCCGTGGCGCCTCTCCAGCCACTTCTCAAAGAGGGGCCTTACCACCGTAATAGTGGCGTGCCCAGCGCTGGGTCGCGATAGTCGCTATCTCCATACCGCCATGGTATCCTGCCGGAGCTCCGACCGCCGCGCCGCAATTTGCTGCGGCAGCGGAGTTTCGCCCCGGCTGCCAATCCCTTGCATCTATTGAAATGACAGCTCGCTTCAAGCTCACTACACCTAACTTTGGTCAGTTTTATTTTCAGAATCGGCCGAGAGATCTTCCCTGTGTACCCGCTACCCGCTCCGCTCCCCGCCCCGCTACTCGCTGACACTGTCACCCCACGCTCCCCCTGTGTCCCGGTTTCCTTCTCACCGCGTCAATTAGCCGCCACCTTTGCTTTGTCGGCCTTTTATCATCTGCCTATTACACACCTCATACAACAGCACTACAACCAAATATACACTTTATACTGTTAGAAGTAGAGTTGAGAGTAGCGTGAGTTTCATTTGAATAAAGGTATTTATTGACTTGAAATATAAATTGGTTCGATATTTATTATACGAAATATTTATAGCACCGTTACTAATGTTCAATTTAGATTAAGGTTAATTTTTATGTCATCAATCGGTTGATATGTTTCTGTAATTAGATTTAATATTAATGAGTAGGAAGTCGGTGGTATAATAAACGTTTTTACAATAATGTGTTATTTCCTTACAACGTCTTGGGATGAATGAAACTTTATATTAGACTGTTAGAGAGATTGGGATGTTAATGAAACACGTTTCTTTAGCAGTTATTGTGAATCTCGTAACAATATATTGAAATAAAATGAAATTTATTTATTTGCCAGAATACTTACAATAACATCGTAAAATAATTTTAGTCTCACTGTATTCGACTTATCAGTCGTGCAAATATTTCTAGTACATGCATTCATATCATTAAATTTCGAAATTACATCAATGTCATTTGTCACGCACATCAGAATCATAATAAATTTACAGTCTTGCTTCGGTAATATTAATTAGGCATATAACATTATAAATTATATTAAATTAGTTATTAGATTATATTGTCACACATATTATTTTTAACGTGAGTGTCAAATTGAATGGAATTAACAGGATTGTGTGGAGAAGAGAGAGGGGAGGCCTTTGTACTGTAGTGCGACGATATGATAGACGTCTTGAATCATTGCATTATAAACATTTCACTAAAGTCTCAATAAATCTAATACGATTCGGTTAGACAAATATCTAAACTTTAACTATTCGATATCATATCCGTCAATTATCTGGATGGTTTTTTGACTTACTTAGCATTTAGAACCTATGATAACACTTACCCCAAAAAACAAAAATGTGAAAAAAGGCCAAGTTCCCATCCCCAAAAATTCGGCCTATGAAAGTAGTGAGACCAATAAGGCCAAGCATTTCAGAACTGCAGAATAGTCCATAACTCTAACATGTGTCTTTTGAGAATACCAGTGAACAGAGAGCTTGGATCTTTCCTTACCGCATATAAATGAAGAAACACTCGAAAAATCGTTTTCTTAAAAATATGATTCCCTGTAGAAGAAAAAAAAACTTGCTTTTAAAAGTTTTTTTTCTTCTAACGTCGATTTTACAATAAATTTAATAAGGAACCGTTAGGCCGCAATTTGGCCTGGTGCAATACCGTGCGCCTAGATTAATAAACAGTATTTGTTGCAAAAGTAGAAATCACACTAATAATAATATCACACTAATATTATAAAGGCGAAAGTTTGTGAGCGTATGTTGCATGTTTGTTACTTCTTCACGCGCAAACGGCTGGACGGATCTTGATGAAATTTGGCACATAGGTAGATTATGGTCTGGAATAACACATACCATACTTTCTATCCCGGGAATATGTTCCCTTGGGATAATTTTCGACATTAACGCGGGCGGAGCCGCGGGCGACAGCTAGTATTAAAATAAAGATACAAATCCACAGAGACAGAACTATAATCATCTAGCTGTAAATTACAAAACACGTTCACAATCTGTGTTAACATATATTCGTACAAAAAAAACAGTTGCAGTCAATCTACCGGTCGCCATTTTTATTAAAGTACTTATCCTCATGATTTATTATAGTTTTAATAGACGAAGATTGATGTCATAACTGTCGTTATCAATTTATATTTACAACTCTATCAAATGTAATGCAGAAACCTGCTTTTGCAGAATGGTTGATGCGGTAAGGCTAAAATTAATTATAATACTATAATTAATTAATTATGTTTGGTAATATTTTATAAAACTATGTGGTAAACTCTGCTTTGATATCTACCTGCTGAAGGTTATTTTTACTGTGAAACATTCATAATGATATAAATCTATAAGGACTTGGAATTTTTATTTGGTTATAAAAATGTAATTATACTGAACAGCCTTTTTTCCGAAACTGTACCTATATTTTTTGGATCTAGTTATATTCACTTTTCAGTTTATTATTCCCTGTGTGCCCTTCAGCAAAGTCCTCCAACCTTGTCTAATTATCCTTTAATAATAAAATATAATTTCCCTAACCATCTTGACTTTACAAAAATGTAATATTTTTTTACATATTTTTCTGGATAGACGAAGAAAAGATTGCTTAAAATTTAGTGCACTAAAAATAAATTCGGTACAAAATACCAAAATAAAAATGCCAGTCTCTATAAAACAAAAGCATTTAATAAAACTTTATCTCATAAGAAGCTCTTAACCGTAACACAAACACACTTACATACAATTTGGCAACATTCAAACACGAACTGCGACTCCACCATATTTGCCAACTTTAAAATGATAATAAAAAAATCATACTTCAGTATGAAGAATCGACTACGGTAATCTACGAATTGGAGGGAGACAACCACATTTGCGAGCGAGAGGGGGGATAAATCTAGCTTCCTCATTGGTCAATTGTCTACGTTAGCTCCGCCCCTCGCTGTGGAGTACCCCACGTGTTTTTGTTGCGCTCAGACGAAGCTTGGCCGCGATCGGGAGCGGACGTGACGATGCTCTGCAAAACTTTCAGGAGTTTACGTCCATATGAAGTATTTTATGCACAGGTGTAGTTTATCGTGTACGTAAGAGAAATGTTTTGTTACGTTATTTAGAACAAAGTCGTACTTTAGTATGCTGCAGTAATACAACTTTTTTGTTACTTTATTCCAAATAGATATTAGGTGCGCTATACAATATTAAGGAACAAACTGACTTTCGTTACATTTGTGAAGAAAATAATCATTTTTACTAATAAATGGGAAGAAAACTATTTAATATTCAATACATTAATAAAAGCTCTTAACTAAAGCTGCCGAAAAAGGGTTATTTAAAATGAAATATATACCTTTTAAAACTATTATTAAAACTTAGTGAGAAAAGTTCACTTGATCAAAATTTAGATGACGAATATTAATTAGACATACAGCTAGGTACCTCGTCATCATCATCATATCATCCGGAAGGACGTCCTCTGCTGGACATAGGCCTCCCCGCGCGTGTCGCCACAACAACCGGTCCTGTGCGTCTCGCATCCATCTATCCGGCTACCCGCAACCCTCACCATGTCATCGGTCCACCTTGTGGGAGGCCCTCCAACGCTGCGTCTTCCGGTACGCGGTCGCCACTCCAGAACTTTTCGGCCCCACCGACCATCTGTCGGTCGATTATGTAAACATGTCGAAGTGAACGCTTGGTGAAGTGATCACGAGGTGAGCTGTCAATTCATGTAAGCAAGATGGAATGACAGCTCACTTCGTGATCACGTGACATCTTGATTATATAGATTGACAGCTCACTCGTGGTCACTTCACCCAAGCCTTCACTTTGACATGTCTACAGGATCGACCGGCTGTTCTGCGAGCAATGTGCCCTGCCCACTGACACTTCAGTTTGGCGATCCTTCGGACTATGTCGGTAACCTAGGTTCTCTTGCGAAACAACACACATCACACCTACTCACACATAATTGAGTTACTGAAAGAATCATGAAAAATATTATTCAAGCTGCCGAGCCTTTTCCCAACTAAGTATATCGTGTCGGCTTCCGGTTTACGGGATGCAGCTGAGTACCAGTATTTTACATGGAGCGGCTGCCATCTGACCCAGTAACTGGGTAACACGACACCCCTTGACAAGACTAGTGTCAGATTTTTTTGCTTCTGACTACCTGTAACGACTGCCAAAGATCTACAAATGACAGCCGGGATCAACGGCTTAATGTGCTTTTCGAAGAACGGAGAAATCTGCAAGATGGTCGCCCATCCATTAACCGACCGCGGCAAGTGTTGCTTAACAGTGTAGCTTATATTATTTAGCCACGAATATTTTTAGTTATTCGCAAGTAATATCGAACACATGGGCCCACGCTTGGACCACAGCCACCCTTATGTTTGTTAAACCCCAAGGAATCGAACCCATTTCACCCTTGTTTTGAAGTTAGCATTTAATGCAATACTTTCTTTACGGTTTTTGAATCTGTTACACTGTAACCACTGTTTTGGGGTAATTTGTATGAGTAATATATGTTTTCTATTTTTACCAAATAATTATGACAAGTTAGAAAGAAGTATAGAAGAAAAAAACATATTGTGTCCACTGCAATCCCAATTAAATTGGGATAAATGCAGGCGACATTGAGAATGAATGATGCTACCTTTACTTATTTAACAATCAATGCACTCAGATATAACAACAGAAAATATTAAGAAATAAAAAATTGGACCGAAGGTGATGCTTATTTGTTAAATGATAATTATTTTGCAAGTAGATCAGGATCTGATGATGGGATCCTGGAGAAATAGAGAGAACTCTTTAAATTTTATAGGCACACTTGAATCGATTTGGGTAGTTTTTGGAAGTATAACACTTTTCCTTGTCAATCTTTTTGGTCATTTTAAGCTAGGCCGGTGTTTCCTAGCTGACTACCCTGAGAAGAAACACCGAAACAAACTCAGAGGTCAAAATCTCTTTTAAAGTCCATACAATCGTACTGGTCAAATCATATGAGAACCATGTAGGTTAATGTCTGAAGTGGCCTGACCGTGTAGCTCTAACTTAGAACATGAGCTTGAACTTGAGGAGCTCAAAGATTTGACGAACAATACCTAAGTAAAAACATTTGGATAAGAAGTGGCTTCAAGCATACCTGAGCATTTGATATAAATACCTACATAAAAAAGACTGCAACTTAGTTGTTTTTCCAACAAACTTTAGCCTTTAAGATTCCGGATGCAAGGACCATAAAACCCAAATAACTATATGAATGAAAACTATAACAGTTCATACCATTTAAAGAATGTCATATTTATTAAAATGATTTCCAACCGACTACCCCTCAAATACCATACTCCATTTAATATTTAATCTCACAAAACGAAGTAGAATCAATCGCAGCAACACTAAACAAACTCAAATTAAATCAGCCGAACCCCTGGGTTCCGTATAATACCATTATTTAGGGTTCCGCAACCCTCCCGCGTTAAAGTTTAGAATGTATCCATTGTCGTTCAATGTAATTATAACGCTCCATTTACTCACAGTTTTGTAAACAGATTAATGAAATGGATAATTCAATTATGTTTCAATGATATTCAATTATTTTAAAGTCGTTTTCACTGGAATTTAATTTTGAATAGATTAATATTGCTTTTAGTTTGATATGAGTGGGTTGTGTTGCCCCTGCGGGTCTTCAAGCCATAAAGTCGCATGCAGAATTCAGCATTCTTGACTTAATTGGCAGAAATTATAGGCATTCAATCTAATGAATAGGTACCAAGTGATAATTCAGAATCTGTAAGTTAGCTGTTTAATTCACAGATACGAGCAAGATTAATCGATTAGATTTCTTTTAGTTATTAAAATATGGAGAGGCTTTTGGTCAGCACTGGTGTCCCACTACTAGGCAAAAGCCTCCCCATATTTCAAATATATAGTTGTCCCCGTAGGATATTAAAAAAATTGAAATAGTCTTGCGAATCATAGAAAATCATTAGGTACATTTAAAATTAAACTGTCCTGATTTTGCTTTGCGATATGCCCTCGATTATTGCCACAATGTATGAAGTATTGTAGCTCGGTAATAATGCGTTATATCGCAGATTGCCTGATGTTTTCTATAACAAGTGTTTTATTATCTACCACATTTTATTAGACACATATTTCATTTGTTAACGCCTTAGAATAAATCGTACACTAAATTAGTTCATCATTGCCGTTTTACAGAACAAACAATAAGGTCGCCGAAGTATTGGAGCGTTCATGAATATGAACCTTCATCGTAGAATTCGACGGACAATAACAAACGTGTTTTGACTTTACGTATCATTTATATATTGAACTGTTTTTGGGGGCGTAAGCTAACAAGTGTCAAATATGCTAATTTTATAATTAACATATTGGACCTATCCTTTAATACTTTTCTTTGCCAAAAAACAGAATAAAAATGACACAAAAACACATTATTTTCTAATAAAGGTAAATAAGTCAGTTTATTTCAATCAATTAATCCCGACAATTTCACAATTACGTCGAGATTGGCTTTCTTTTTACCGGACGCAACTGAATTTTAATAATAAAATTCATTTATTTTCTCCCACAAGTAACAAATAATGTACAGTTCATGAAGGAATCAGTTTGAAGATGGGAGACAGGAGCCCATACTAAGCTGAATACTAGTTCAACTCCATAAACTGCATGGCTACACGATTTTCTAGCTTCTGAAACACTGACTTCTACATATGACAGCCGGGCACACGATAGGAAATCAATATAGTTTACTTTTATGAGGGATATGCTGGCTGAAGGTTTCACTTTGCCAAAAAAATAAGGACTTCATGATGTGTTAACATGATACAACTTGCTGTCCATCAAACCCACTCAAATCATACCATTTTCTTACACACAATGTTGTTGTTCACTGTCAAGGTGACTGTGTCGAATGGAATGAAGGAAATGTCCTTCAAAAGGAAATTAAAGCCATTTTATGTTTCTAAACTTAGTGGTTTAGGGTGTGCGTTTTCTGTCACTATCTATATCAGGGGTTCCCAAACTATTTCAATCCGTGGCGCTTTTACACCGTTTTGTATTATGTCCCGGCGCCCTAGCTTGCCAAAATAGATCACAATAAATACTAGGCACAAAAATTAAAACCCATCACAGTATGATGTTGAGTATTTTTTAAATATAATACTAATAAAATAAAATAAAATAGAAAAATAAGATAGAAAATAAAATACTAAGCAGCGAGCGGGTTTTGAACTGTTTATTATATTTTGTTCCCGCGAATATTTAAGTCTAGTTCCCGCAAGACGCTCCTCGCGTCTTGCGGCACCTTTATTTACTTTCTACGGCGCACCAGGGCGCCGCCGGCGCCGCGGCGCACATTTTGTGAACCCCTGATCTATATGAAGAAATTAAATAAGTTTATTATTTCTGTCTGTATTTCAATATTTTAAGAAGCGTTTGTGGCTTCTCGATCTTCATTTAAAATTTCGGATGTTCAATTTTACGGGTCACCTTCATTTCTGTTAATCATATAATGTTTCAATATTATAAGTGTACCAAACTGATGAAGTAATATAAATTGAATGTCATTCAGCTCATATTTTTACCCTTACGTGCAACGCCCTCACCACCACATCACCACATCACGACAGCTCAGCAGCATGGCACATGGCCGCCGCCACAAGGAATTAGTCGTTGTTAATGAATCGTAATCCCGACACAATAAACATGGCGCAGGTGCCGCCATCTATTGGAAAACTTGCCCAGTTAACGAACGGTGAGAGGCGGCCAAGGGATGTGAAAGGGAAATATCGATAGAATAGAATAGTCTCTTTATTATGTACTCAATATGAATGGTAGAAAATATAGATAAAGAAAACATTACGTAGGGTGACACAATGGGCGGCATTATCATTTGGACCTTTGGATGACCTTTGAAAAATTTGGTTTTGTGTTTCTGACGCGCGGCCCAGTCAAAATACTGTTTGGTTGCATCTTACACAGTCTCGTGAGTCTGCATGACTGGCAGTGAGTGTACCCTTCCTGAACCTGGAAATCCTGCCCCTATCTGTCTGTAACATTAGGTCGCATGGTGCAGACATCCTGAACTTATCTATTTATCACATACTAGGTATATGGTAGGTTAGGGCTGTAGGGCTTATATATAGGTCTTAGGGTCTTAGAAACTGTTAGGCTGTTAGGTCTGAGTAGGCCTTAAAACTAATCATATATTTTCATGTACTGCCAAGTGCTTAACATTACTGCGGCCTCACGTAACCTTTGTTAAGGTGGGCGTACAATATTTATCAGTTGCTTCATATAAACTTCTGAGCTGAGACTGGTATCCGACCTCCATACAAAATATAGTTGGGTGAAGGTTAACCAAGATAATGATGAGTATTGATCAACACCACCTCGCCCATTTGAAAGTCATATTCATAACTAAAATAACTAAAAATGGGTCTCCGATTGAAGCTGTTTCCAATTGGAATATTTTAAAATTAACCAGGCATTTCTATCCATTCAATTTAATTTGCTAGAAACACGAATATACCAGAAAACATGTCAAAGAGGTTTAACACTTGTAGGGTCGTATACCCTAAACCTAATCCAATAAATGTATGTCAAATGAAAATATACCTAATTTAATGATAAAAATATTATTTACCTGTACGAGTATAACGTTATTTTTCTACTTAGGTCACTACGACTGCTGTACTTACAGATTGGAAGACTTAATAAAAAAGTATTTTCCAATCAATGCACGATAAGTTTCATATCCTTGCCATTTTTGTTGTGATCTTTGACATTTTAAAATGTTTTTAATTATTATTTTGTTCTCTGACATCGTTCCTATTTAATTTTAATCATATTTTACATGTACTTTTATTCATATTGATAATTTGATTCCAATTAATCTCTCGTTTACGCCTTTTCTTTAAAAGTTTTTATATGATAATGTTGTGGTTTTCTGTAAGTGTTGCAGCACTAGAATAACTTATTAATAATATCTCTGGTAATCTTACGGTGCAGCGGTGTATGCAATGTTGACGATCCTAATCAATAAATAATATAAATAATATGACCTTTTTAGCAAAACAGAGGGAGCATTTCGTAGCGATTTCGTAGAACTGACGTAGCGTGGTTGTACGTAGCCTTAGCATAGTGTATTTGCAAGAATCCAAACCTCAAACTATCGACACTCGCCCACCCCTAGCCGCAGTGCAATAGCTAAACATTTATTTGATGGCGTATCGAGTGATTGCGCGCCTCCGTATCGCCGCCACCTGAATTAAAAACAATAAATTGTCGACAAAACACCCCCCGCGCCCCGCGTACAACCCTCACACCCCTTACACAGCCCCGAGCAAATGAAACTTAAGACTTCCAAGTTTTCTATTAATAAAGTTTCCAAAAAAACTGTTTATATTTATCGATTTCTAAATTATTGCCGTCTAATTTGCTTTTGACAATAAATTAGGGTGCTTTAATAATGGGGATTTTTTTCCTATAATGTTGCCAGTAAGGTTGTTTTGTTTGAAGTTTTATTTTTAATGTGAAACGTTATCGCTGTTTCTTCTGAGTCTGAGTGCAAGGGGGTAGAAGAACTCTGAATACTTCAATATTATTGATTCAGTATATTCAGCAACTGTTATTTGAGGGAAAAAGATATACTATGTCTTGCAGTGATTTGCGGCAGCTATGATTTAAAAAGCAGCTGACGAATGATTGGCAGATTAGGCCAGATTTATTTTTAAGTAGCAATTTGTCCGTACTGTAAATTAATGTGAACAAACAACTTTGAAATTGTTTTTATTACCCTTTATTTTTCTTTATTTATCCGTGAAGAAAAAGTCCTTAATATTATTTTCCCAGCACATAAAACCACTTACAATTCACGACCACATTTTGGCAACAATCATCCTTTGAACCACACATCTATTCCGCACACTCCAGAAGTGTAGACCCTACTTAATATCAATCAGCCAATTACGCGCTAACTTATGATAATGCCGCGCACACACTTAGTGTGGAAGCCGTCCAACGCGCGGCGAGACAAACCGCGCGGTGACCGCCGGCGCCTGCTAGACGCGCGGCTAAAACACGCGCGTCGTAAATCGCAATTTGTCGCGAGTTCAGATCGACGCGCTTGCTTTTTTGTAGAGCTGAGATGTGGTAGAAGGTTTTTCAAGGAGGTAACTTCTTCATTCTCTTTCTTAGTCTAAAAAACAATCAATAATAGGCGAGCGTCCATAACTCTGCTATCCGTCTATCTTTTTGTAACGTCTCGCCTTAACGGCTCAACGGATACGGACAAAACTTGATACTCAGGTAGGCCATGTCCTGGAATAGGACAGAGGATTATTATACCCCGGGAGTATGATCCCTTTGGATAGGTTTCGATTTCAAACTAAAAGAAGCTAGTTCGAAACAAATAAGAGAAAAAACTGTACGAGTGTAGTGAGTTGTTCATACAACACCACCTGGCGGTCAGCTATGTCTTGCTACCCCATTTGGTGCCAAAATAGTTGTCATTACATTTTTGGATCTTCAAGACAACAATTCATGTTGTCTTGAAGATCCAAAAAGTGGCAGTACCCAGTTGTAGCCGATGCCCCACAGGAGCGGCCCCAGAACCGAACCCTGTTGTCTTCCAGTCTTAATACCAGTATTTTACATGAATAATCCAGTCAAAATAGACATTACATAAATTCCCAAGAAACTGAAAATTTACATGAAAGGGATTGGTACCATTATAATGATATTGTAAAAAATAATTATATTTTTTTTTAAGCAAGGACAAGTTTAGCAGAAGTGTTTTTTTTGGATTTTTCAGCCTAACGGTAAGTTTTATCATAAAACTAGCTGAGACAAAAACTATAGGTCATGCAACTATCTATAAAAATATGCTAGTACTTTTTAAGAATCATCATTTCTGAGTTACAGCGTTCATTCGTTCTTGAGCTAACAGAAAAGTATCAATTGAGATTCCAGACAGGAGTAGATTTCTCATCGTCTGCAATGTATGGTCTTGAGGAAGAAAATCTATATCTTAAAACTTTCGCTCACTCGAAAATAACCCAATATGGATACCTATGGTTTTCGCAAAATCGTTGTAAATCAGCCCTAGTATATACCTGCTACTGAATAATTGAAGACTAGGCAAGATTGTAATAAATCTTGATTAGATTATAATTTCTCGATTTATTATGAAAAAATCGTTTTGTATACAATAAATCCCATCCAAATTCAATAGTTTTCAATGTGTCTTATTTAGAAAAAAATAGTTTACAATTTTACGCGATATTTTACAAACTTACGGCGTTTTCCATTTTCCGGTGGCATACCCATTTCATTTCATGGAACGCACTCAATTACCAGTCAGCCTGTATGTATGCGGCCTACTCGTGCATATTATAAAGGACACAAGTTTTTTAATCGCTGTAACTCAGAAACGGTGATTCTTAGGAAAAAGTACCATATTTTTTTTGGTTTGTAGTCATTCAGTTATATCAATGAAAATATCTCAACTGTGTTCATCTCCCAAAAAATCGCCAAAGTGCGACTCGCTCGTCAGACTCGCACTTCGAACAAATGATAAGTTTTAAACATGCTACCTGTGTTTACCATGTGTTTTGTAATCTATAAGTAAAGAACTACAATTTATATAGTTTCAAGTTTTTGGGTTCAGTAGTTTCGGACACAAGGACATGAGAATGAATGAAAATTGATTTATTTACCTCGATTATGTCTGAGTTAGACACGATCATATGTGTACCAAATTTTAACATAACCGGTCCAGTAAATTTGGAGCAAAGTTAATGTGATAGACAGATATACAAACTAGGCCCATTAGGGTTCCAATTTTTCATACGGTTGTTCGGAACCCTAAAAACGTATAGCAGAATCCTTCTACAGCTTCCTAGCTCTACACGATTGGCTTTTAACCCAGCGCACTTCCTCTGTCTCCGAACGTTACAATATTCGCTAATTTCCCCCCAACCCCCTCCCATCCCCTTAGACATATACTACCACCACTACATCACCACCATATAGAACAGTCATATAACACCATAAGTGTATTTTTGGCACGAGAACGTTCCACATACGGTAATGGCACTTCAATGGGATTTTTATTTATATCTTCCCATTTAGATGGTTGTCCTTATTAGGTATCCTGGAGACATAATGACGCTTGTGCTACTTGTTATTGTTCCAGGGTAACTGACAAGTATACTAAAAGCTACAAAGTAAATACCAGAAATACAAGCAATACTTTTTTTACATGTTCCCACCATGTCAGCTTCCGGCTATACACAGAAACGATGTTACCATGGAAAATAATCTTTATTTCGCTTATAAACCAAATTGCATTTTTGAGTTCCTCAAATTGTTCTTGAGATGTCAGTTAACAATCAAGTCGCGAAGGCATTGCCATCAACCGGGTACTAATTCAGATTCCAGGCTGCTACTGACAAATTCCAGATGTAAAAACCAAATAAAACTTTGCTCGACCTGGAACAGAACCCAGGACCTTATGCTGAGCAACAGCGTTTGCTACTGGCAACCAATAGACCAACGAGGCAAAATACTGACTACTGGTATTCGGGTAACATGCAGGCAAGAGACGTACATCTTAAACAAAGTGTGCTATGAACAATCAAGGAATCAAGACAGTATAGAAATAAGGATAATAAAGGCACAATTTCGCCATCCACACTAACTTGACACTTTTTAAAGAAATAAAACTGATGAATATCAAACAATTTTATTTGTATAATACTTGTATCTGTATCAGAAAAATAACGGATGGAACTATTCACACAAACGTAACGTTTACCAAAAAGTCTCAAATATGTAAACGAAGTCTTCGACGACCCAGCCGGTCGATGTCACGTGATCACGAAGTGAGCTGTAATTCCATCTAGATTATATGGATTGACAGCTCACCTCGTGATCACTTCACCCAAGCCTTCACTTCGACATGTTTACAGAATCGACCGGCTTACTTGTCCTGCCAAAGACACGTACAAATTATGCTAAAAGAATATCACCTATGAAGGTGCAAAATTCTATAATAATTTACCATCCTATTTAAAAAAATATAAGCTCTTTCAGCGGTTTTAAATCTAGACTCTACAATTGAAACAAACAAACAATATAACCAGCCTACTAGTTGAAAATAAAACCGTTGAACGTGTAACATAAGTAACAAACAAAATAATTTAAAGACTATTTGTATTGTATAAGTGACCGTTATCTAGAATAAGTTTATTAAATTATGTTAACTTAAGTTCTCATGTAAGTGAATATTTTGTCTTTTTGAGAATAAATAATTTAAACCTGGATTAGGTTTAAATTATTTCAAAATTATAAATTTCAAGCCTGGTGACAGATTTAACTGTTTAAGTAAACTGCAACACGCTATGCTTAAGCTGTTTGTTCAATTTGTAATTAGAAAATACACAAGACAGTTGACACAATTAAAAGAAAACAACGGGTTGCACTCCGGGAGTGCCGGCAGAAGTCAAAACTTGAACATTAACGTTGTGCATTTTTGATATTTTGGAAGGGTTAGGGAATAATTTCGCACTAATTGCTTTAATTATCATTAAAAAAGTACTATCATTTATGTCGTAAAATACAATATTCATTTATTGCGCTATCGTACACAAACATGACAATTTATATTACATTAAAAATTTAACACTTCAGAACTTTCCCTCCGTCTCACGAATTTTCGATCAAGGTACGTGTCCTGACGCGAGTTTAACATTTTTACCCATCCCAAAAAGTGCACAACGCCGCTAAAGAAGTTTTCACTTCAAAAAACATAATTCCTAAACAAGAAAATTCTGTCATGAACTACTCAAGGATCCATTACAGTTCACTTAATTAGATCTCACAAACATCTCCATGTTGTAAGGGGTTATAACTTAATTTACTTGCCCCCTCCCCCGCGCCGCTCGGGAGCTAAGTGTCACTTAATGGCAGATTTAGTGGCGCGGTCGGATGCCACTACTTGACTCTAATGTACTTACACTTTAGTTGTAGTGCGAAAAATAAGGGAAGCATGTTGGTGGAGAATTTTTTGGCTTGAAAAGGTCCTTTTTGGATGCTAATGGTGAAAAACCAACACTTATGTTATCCATACTTTCACACTAATAATCACACTAATATTATAAAGGCGAAAGTTGTGAGTGTGTGTGTGTATGTTTGTTACTTCTTCACGCGCAAACGGCTTATCCCATTTAGATGAAATTTGGTAGAGAGTATAAAGTTTGAGTCCCGGGAAAGGACACACATAGTTTTATCCCGGAAGTATGTTCCCTTGGATAAATTTTCGACATTCACGTGGGTGGAGCCGCGGGCGGCAGCTAGTCAATCATGAAATCAAAATCCGTTATTTCATATAGACCAATTACAGACGCTTTTGAACAGTGAAGGTCTGTCAGTCAAATACGTTAACGATGTATGAGTACGTAAAGCATTAGGTATTTCAACAAGACGATAAACAGTTGAACAATATTCGAGGGGTAGGTGACTAGGTAACACCATCAAAGCAATCGTTGTAGTTAGAATTCTTTGCGTTATTTAAACGTTTTCGAACACAAGATTTTTTCTAACATGAACCAATGAGTTAGGAATTTCCTTCACAAGCCTTAGGATTTGTATTGATCGTGTGTAATTTTTATAGGACAAGCCCGCCACACACTCCCAACTACTGCAACTCCTGAAAGCCAGAATCAATAGTGGCGACCACCAGAAAAAAACGCCGAATCAATGAAGCTCGACGCGTCCCGGAGAAACGATTTAACTGTCTTGGATCCCGCAACGAAATTAATCAGAAAAGCAAAGCGAAGGAGTAGGAAAAAATATAATTCCATTTCCCTCCATAAAAGCACGAGACAGAATTGAGCTAGGCCAATAGGCACCAAGGGACATAATACAAGTGGGCAAATGAATGCACGGAAATTTGTTCTGGTTTCTACAAGATCCGTGTAGTAAACAACTCCAGATGTTAACCTAAATGTTATGTAATATTATATTCTTATGATCGTGTGGCAAATAGGTAATTAAATTATGATTGATTGGTGCTTGTTCTAAAATCTTTTTTCTTTTTATCTCATAGCAGCTTTCCAAAAAAACGAATCGCAATTTAGCATTTACCGATGCCCCGGTGAATTTTTAAACATTTCTTGGAAAATTAAATAATGTTTCTACCACCTCAGTCCTTACGGAAATCGAAATCAATAAATTTCTACCAGTTCACTGTGATTGACTTTGACCTTCACAGGCTGACGAGAACAATTTAAAGACAATTCATAAACAATATTCAGCGGTCTTCGAAACCAACTGACGTTTCTTACTAATCGACAACACTAATTACTTCCATTTCGCAGACTGTTTGAAGCCTTAATCAATCACAGCCTATTTAAAACCTACTCAAACTTCACTCAAGATAAAACAATTAAATGAAACTATTATCAAACGACAGTGTCGTCTAACGGGCTTATCATGGCCTCTTGTACAAGTGAAGCTGGGTTGTGGACAGAACAGTGATTGTAAATTGTAAGAGAGAGGAATAAACGTAATGTCTCCGGAGTTACTGCTGACCGCGGTCAGCGAGGTTTATTGCAGAGATAGGGAGGGGAGTTTCTGGACATCTGCTTAGTTGGTAGTCGACTAATCGACAAGAGGCCCAAATAGACTATTTTTTCTTAGAAACTTTCACATTGGCATCTCAGTCGCAATCTATAAAACAAACCTAATTTTTCACACTTTCATGACGAACGTTGCTTACAATTAGTAGAATAATAGGCTCTCACGTTTCAAAACTCGAATCAACACATTTCCATCAAAGCCCAAAGACACATGTTAAGTATGTGTTACATTCACTGAAAGAATATTGTTTGATTAGCTATTTCCAATCAAACCAGTTGATGCCTTGTCTAACTTTTAAGTTAGAAAAGCTACTTATTTTTTCTGCTTTTTAGTAACTGGATGTTATGTTCGAACGAACAAACCTGTTGAAATAAGTACTTTTTTTTTTAGTTTTATTAAAGTGTAGGTTATTCCAGGCCGGAATAACCTACATATAGGTATCATTTTTTATTTTTTTATTAATATATAGATATTTCAAGTCGATTAACCATTTATACTTAGTTTTTAAAACCTTTTACTCCTTCTTCTCACAGAACCGCAAACATTCTAACAATATCGTCGTCTATTCATCAGCAAACAAGTCTATCTAAGGAGGATGCAGTTTTAAAAGCACTCCTTTAGTTTTGATAATTTTGATGTTTTAGTGCCATAATTATCAAATATAATAATAATTTAATATAATCATTAAATCGATTAATATTAAAGCAAGCAACTGTGTCATAAAGTACTATAATTGTCTCTACTTAAGTACTCGGGGTCCGGATGACAAGAGTAAACAAGGCAATAATTGCAAACTACGTAAGATTACAAAATATCTTGAGAGATTGTAAACTCTCGGTTAATTGTCAAATGAACAGTTTTTCTACAATTATATGAATCAAATCTTGTATTCTATAATATCGCCATTCCGGTCCAAGAAATGTGGACTGACATAAACTGGCGACCAATCAGCAATCTGGTCTGCAATTTATCTGTTTTAGTGTGCTAGTTAAATTGGAAACTTGGCCCCTCATTGGTCTTTGTTGGTGTGAGCTCACATCTGAACAGACCAATGAGAGCCTCGTTTCCAGGTTTTATTATCACACGAAAACTGATAAATTGTAGACTTGTGCTCTGATTGGTCGCCATTTCATGTCAGAATTTTGTGTCAGTCAATTTCTAGGAATGACTTCGAGAGATTATTTATGTACTATCAAATTTTGATGCATAAGGCCGCGTTTCCACTGAAGCGGAGCTGGGCGGAGAGGAGCGGTGAAGAGCGGTGAAAAGTGGTCAGTGTTTCCACTGAAGCGGAGCTGGGCGGAGAGGAGCGGTGAAAAGTGGTCAGCGGAGTGGAGTGAGGCGGAGCGGAGCATGCTTTTGAAATCGCGCATTTCTGCGCTTAGTTACACTCAATCTCTCAGAAAGACAGGTCATGTTGTCGTTAAAGAAAAAAGCAATCATTTTATATCTTTCTCTACTTGAAGACGTTTGTAGGTAGTCAATCGTGTATCCCATAAACATGGAAATTGTCTAACACTTTCAATGAACTTCTCATCCATTTTGATACGTATGCACCTAATGACGTAACGATGATAACTGAGGCACTGCGCGCGAGTCACGCACCGCCCCGCTCCGCACCGCCCCGCTGTCCTCCGCACCGCCCCGCTGTCCTCCGCACCGCATCGTCTCGCTATTATATTTTTATGAATATCCGCTCAGCTCTGCTCCACCCCGCTCATGCTGTTTCCATTGAAGCGGAGCGGAGATTTCGAGCATAGTGATTGGTCAATTCGTGCACCGCTAAGCTTCTCTCCGCCCCGCTCACCGTCAGTGGAAACGCGGCCTAAAAACGTATTCCAATTGTTCAGTTGACAATTTATCGAGAATTTACAATCTCTCAAGTTATTTTATAATCTAACGGAGTTTGCTATTTTCCGAGTGACATAACTAGGACAGCAAATGCTTCTCCGTTGATCTCTGAAAAGCTGTTGAAATCTTTGACCATATAAACAATTAAAGTAAACGGAACAAAGGAGCCTGGACCTAAGATCTGGTGTCAGGTCTAGGAATTCAATCTGCTTAAATGTAATCTCTGAGACAGTCAACTAACTCATCTTTTTAGTCCATCTGCCATCAAATCAAACAAAACGACTGAAAACCTCCCAACATTCACCTCCCCACATCCCTAGAGCGAGTAGTCTCGGCAATAGTGTTGGTTTATGTGTAGATTAGCGCAAAACAGGCCGTTAGCGGCAGGGGGCGGTCATTAGCTGGCCCGGGCGAACTGCCGAACTTGCCCACTTAGCGCCGGTCCATGCGAACTAGCGGCGCTGAAGGATCGCTTGTTAATGCGGTGGTCGGGCTCATCATGGGATACTGTTAATGAGCATTCCTGAACATAGGATATCGACCAGACGGCGAGGTATTTACTTTACCCTATAGATAGAGCATCATTTGCCTCGCCTTTTCTCAACTATATTGCGGTCGGCAAGTGAAACCGGAATAATTTCTGGCTACCGAGGTATGGAGGATTCTTCTTCTCCACCCATCCACTGACCGACCTCGGCAAGCGTTGTTTAACCTTGACGATCGACCCGTACGGTTGTTATTATTAAGCGACGAGCTGCCTACGATAGATCATTGAATACTATTAATTAACGAAATCGTTTAAGTAGTTTCAAGATTTTTTTTTTTTGAGTTCGGCCCAAAATGTCTTCGGCGTCCAAATTGTTCTATTAGTCGTCATATTTCTCAACCACAACAATTAAATTGCTATATCTACCTACATTTATAACATAACCATAAAACTATACTAACGCTCGATCGAAATCTTCGCTAACAAAACTCCTTACAAAAATCACGTCCAATTCCTCCATTAGGTACTAAAAAGACAAAAAAACACCAGCCCTTCTACTAATCAAGAACGTCAATTAAGAAAATGAATAAAATCTAAAAACACCTATTCCTTTTCCATTACTCCACGAAAAACACGGTAAAAAGTGCGTCCAGTAAGTGCTACTAAATCTAACTGGTCAGCAGTAACTCATGCACAAAAAACAGCTCATCTACAAAATGGAATTGGAATAAGTTCCAATTCTTCGATTCCAATTCCGGAATGAATCCATTCTGATATTTATTGGATATTCGGATTAATCTTTAATCTGCCCTCTTGTGATCCGGTTTAAAACGCGCTTATGAGTTTATTTAACAAAGCAAATGCTACTCTATAGCCTACGACTAAGGTTGTTTTTAAGTTGGTGTTGGTAGAGTGGAGGTAGTAAAAGTGGGCAATATTTATGAGCTTTGGAAGGAAATTCTTTGTGAATGTTTGCATTTATGAAAATATGCTCGGATGGAGGAGGGTATACGGGGCGCTTGGATTGTGACATTAAATGTGCAAAGTAATATCACTTTATTGTATTAAGTTGTATGAATATTATTATCGTGTAGCTGTGCTTAGCGGCGCGTTGGAAAGGGTTAAGGAGTTTATTATCAAGTGGGAAATTAAGTGTTTTAACTTAATGATTTGCAGCAAAATCTTATTGACCGAGTAAAAATCTTCATCTCGCTTTTCTTATACGAACTTACCTTTTTAGCAAGACCTAATTTTATAGATTATCTAATCTAGCCGACTGGGACTTAAACACTTGCTGAAAAACAAATGGCTGAATAACGAAAAATCTTCATCCAGTAAGTATGGTTGCCTCAACAGAAGAAGTCACAAGGCGATCCCCGGCCACCTAGTGCGCGAGCCTGCGGGCGGTTCACGTTGAGTGGCTCGCTGTCCGATCACCACCTGCAGACACGGGGCGATGGCGCGTCGTGTTCCACGCGCGCCTCAAGGAGATGTCAGCATAGAAGACGGGGCCCGCTAGGGCCAGAGCCTGCCAGGGTTGCGGAATTTGTTTGAAAGAGTCACCGCGGCCCTGGAACGCAAAGGGCTTTAGAAGGAACACGGATGGGTTTTAGTAAGTAAAAGTCCGACACGCCCTTCCGCTCCACCCAGAGCGGTAAGAGTCATTTGATGATTACCCGACCTTAAAAAAAAAGTGTAGCCTGCAGTTTTTTGACATCAAACCGCTGCTTGATGCCACACAACGTCCCTACGAGCTTGCTACCATCACTTTTCTTCCCAAATTGTATTAACAGTACCACAAAAACACCACCCTGTACGCACAACAATGGTTTCCGATCGGCATTCGACAGCGACGCCTAATAACGGACGCGCACTTCGAGGGCACCGCCTAATTGTGATCGCTCTGTTTTGTAAACAGCTCCGGGATTTTTAAACTGCAGTTGTTTTACTGATATTTGATAGGCGATAGGTTTTAAAATGAATGAGCCAATGTAAGTACAGTCATAGTTTTAATGTCGAGCCCATAACTATCTGATTCATAAATAAAATAGCACTCCGGCCACCTTTGGTTAGTCGGACGTGGTTGACCTAGAGTAGACTCCTACTTGGAGTCTAGTTCAAACACGTCAGAGACATTTATATGTTTGACCGGAACAAGACTCTAATTAGAAAACACGTTTTTGTATAGTTGGTTATCAATAGAAATTTATTGAAAATATTTTTTTTAATTGTCATGCCATCTTTAAAGAAGATCCTTAAGAATATTCATGAATCATTATCCCTGTCTATATAACAGTCTCCCACAAGGGAGAGCGCGCACCGAGCCAGCCAGCCTCCTCACAAAGTCCTGCATTCAAACGTTGCAGCTAATTACCGCGTGACATGGCGTCGCGTCGTACAAAGGTGTTCGCGAATTTTTTCCTCCTCTAATTAAGGGGGAGTCGCGCCGAGTGCGCTTGGCGTCGCGTAAATCATCCCGACTTATTAAAAGAATTCTCTACGAATCGAACCTCTTTAAGATTTCAACCTCCTTCTCTCAAACACAACCGAATTCCAACTTTAAAATCTTACTGCTAAAACTGACATTCCAACAGCAGTGTTACCAGGCAATCATCGCGTATGTTCCTGTATAAGATTTGCTATCAGAAAAGTAATGCTTTTTAATATAAAAGCTAAGGTCGCGACTGCGAATGATTTCCTGTGTATTAAATATTGAATGGCTGAATTTATGACTTATTTTTAGGGCGGTTGGAATAATTTGAAAATTATTTTTTTTGTTGCCAGCGTAATAAATTTTTATGTCGATAGGCGTTGGAATGAATGCAGATTATTGAAAATTGAGAGATGAAATTGGAATCGTGCTGAAGTTAATATCATAAGATTAAAACCGTTTCCTTGGCGATCAACTTTTATGAACATTGTTTAATACTTCTACTTACTGAAAATTGGAGACTTAAGTATTTTACAATTACTATGTCATTGTGTCCCCTTATACTCATTGACTTTATAAACACATTTTGATAAAGTAGATACACGTAAACAGCTGCAATAACAACCAAACTGAGTAAACACACAACTCAATCTCCATCAATATGAAATAAAAATTATACCACATCTTTGTGTTCACAATCAAAGACAACAAAACATGGCATCCCTGATTCCATTGACGTTCTAACAAAATAGCGAAGTAAACAGCCGCAGGGTTGTCGCCTGGCGAGTGATAACATGGTGGTTGCGTTTGATGCCACCCCGCATCGACCACCGCGGTGGCCACTCGCGCTCAAATCAAAACATACAGGTAGGAATATATCAAACATCCCCTTAGTGTAGGGGCACCATGTTGAGTAGCTAGAATGGGTTTTTTTTCACTATCATTTCGACTTTCGACACGTGGTGGTCGTCATTCCTAATTTTTCTTCTGCACATCGCTCCGGCCTTGAGAACTGTAGAAACATTGAACGGTGCAATTATCTGTGTGCTGCAAGAAGATCGACCTGAATAAAAGTGCCAGGGTGCCAACGGAATCCAACCTACGCCCTCGCCCCATGATCTCATGGTCAAAGAAAATGGCTACTGCATATTCGGAGGAGCTTATTAAATACCAAAAGAAAGAAAGAAAATATTTATTTGGTACCTCAGCAACGTCTGTCTGTTTGTGTCAATCAAATCAACTAAAGAAAAGCAAGTGAGTGTTTCTTAGGACGCTTTTTCACCTGCAAGCAACTCGCATGCATGTTAAATTACATTGCGGGACATGATCGAACGTTTGATCACATTATACCTCTGTAGCCTGCAATGTACCGTGTTGCAGGTGGTAACGTGGCCTTATACCAGTTGACGTTTGAAGTCAAATTATTGTTGTAATTTACTTAGTAATGCTTAAAACTGAAAGCGCGGTAGATTTTTTCCCACTTAGGCTACTTATAATTTAGAATCTAATCTTTTCAGTCTTCAGCCATTAACCAAGAGATTTGAGAGCACTTTCCACGTGGAAAGTCTTTGGCATTCATCCATCCAGACTACATTCATCGTAAAGTGTAATTAATTTAAAACAATATAAAACCAGTCCTAAGACATGACTTAGCTGGCCATCCTACCTTCCACATTCAAACGGCCTCGTTCTAAATAAAAACATTGCTCCCAAATCGGTTCTATTTCCCCAGCATCTGTATCTGAAACCAAACTAACTTTACCGTCGCAAATACCAAATAGAACCTTATGTATCAGACCATAGAGTTAATATCAAAATTGTTGGGGGCAGAATAAAGATTGCCATGTTATAGGTATGAGATTGCAAGGAGTCGTGTGTGTGGCAACATTAAGGCGAATAAAATTTAAATATGGCAACACTCGCGCGCGCTATAAAAGAAACAAAATAACATAAAGAGGTATAAAAATATATTTATATAGAAATGGTTTAGGAGTTCGGCTCACCTGGCGCGGTGCTCGCGGGTTTTAATATCAAACTATATTGTTAGGACAGGGCAGCACGTGTAATCGTGTTTCATAGCTCCTATTAGGTAACGGAAATCCTATATTCATGAAAATGGATATGTCACCGGAAAATTACAGACTCCGTAAGCTTATAATAAACCTTTATTAGATTATTATTTCACGATATTATTAGGAAAAAATCGTTTTGTAAACAATAAATACCATCCATATTCAATAGTTTCCAATACACCGTGCCTTATTAAAAAAAAAAGTTAATTTCACGCGATATTTTACTATCTTACGGCGTTTGCAATTTTCTGGGGACAGGCACAAGTTAAACTATATATTTTCGTTTAGTAAACAACACCACTCGACATATCAAATTTACTCAAATAAGTATACTTTTTCATTACAAAGTATATTGTAAAAACCACAATTGTTTATGGCCTTTGAGCCGAATTCGATGATTCTGCCAGTGTCTCGTTAAGGTTTTTATGTCAATGGTAAAGTGAGACCTACCTCTATTATTACTATACCCTTTGGTGAGAACTCGCTGTCGCAGATCGAACTGAAAGTAGGTACAACACTTAGGAGATCAACCACTCCTAGATCAGTATTCAAATATGTAGTTGTCACAGTGCCCCAAGCCCCAGCATATTAGTTACAATAAATTATTATTATTTTTTTTTTGCAACTGTAAAGTAAGTGAAAATGTGTTTGTTAGATTAAATACGATAATTTCAATGATGTGTAGGGTGGCCACTGTAATTACAGTAAGTACAGTATTTAGCATAGTCTGCCTTACAGCAATCTGATTCTGTTGAAGTGAACATGAAGTGACCATCAATCCATACAAACAAATAGTATAGGTTCGTTATAAAACGAATCATTTAGTTTTATGCAAGTGAAATAGTTTTTTTTTTTTTTTTTTTTTAAATAATTATAATACTATATCCTGGGACAACTCACACATGGTCATCCGATCCCAAACTAGGCAGAGCCTGTGCTATGGCAACCAGACAACTGGTAAACATACTTATATATTTCTAAATACATACATATTATACAAAAATTACACCCAGACACAGAACAAATGATCATGCTCATCACACAAAGATTTGTCCTGGGTGGGAATCGAACCCACGACCTCCGGTTAAGCAGTCAGGGTCACTAACCACTCGACCAACAGGCCCGTCGAATTACGTAGATAGGTCTATGGTAAATAAAAGCTTTGTTTTATGTGTTTATTATTTATTATGGACACTTAGATATAGATCGTCAGAAGCTAATACCTACATGGTTGTCACAATCTTACGGCGTCACCAATTTTCCGGTGACAGATATGGCACCAAACAAAATCAGATACAAGAAGTTATTCGATAGAGGGTGTAAACATGTATCTACTTTCTACATCTGCCACTTATGATTCCGGTCATGTCATGACATTCAACTCGGGGAAAGAGGGAAATCGTCAAAGGGTTATCACGATACTTGTGTAAGACGGGGTGCAACGTATCACTATGTACTCTTATGTCGATCTGCAAAGTTAAGCAACTCTCGCCGAGGTCGCTCCTTGGATGGGTGAACGTTCATGACATGCCGAGACTCCTCTGTATCTCGGAAAGCACGTTAAGGTGATTGCGTAGTGGTAGCCCTGGGTTTAATGCATATTAACTAAATTTCGGCCGAAATCGAGTTAATATGCATAAAATCTAAGTTAGAGCGATGTATTGATTAGGTACCTATTCTTATGTTTATAATTATGTAAGTACATACTTGTTATTGTCGCGGATCATATTTTGATCAAGTTACAACCTGACACTAACCTGCAAATTGCAAAAAACACAAGAATATTAGAATTTTGCGGGCTACCACTGAAGATCTTTGCGTCGTTACGGGTAGTCAGAAGACAGAAAATGTGACCCCAAAGGATATCGTGTTTCCCAGTTACTGGGGTGTGGAGGTACCGACAGACTGGAAGATGACACCAACATAGTTGAGAAAAGGCTCGGCAGTTGATTGACTTTCATATTCTGAGCGTAGGTACAATAATTTTATAAAGAAGAAAGAAAGAAAGAAAACTAGTTTATTTGGCACACACAGATACCTACACACAATGTTGGTACAAATAAATGGAAACTTAATTTTAAACAATAACATCGTGTGCCCCGCGACTGCACCAAATGGGCCCAGTTCAGCGAAATGCCACACAACTAGTAGTTGCCTGACGCTGGTTTTCAACTGAACCTTACGTTGAAGTGTACGGATGTAAATAAGCTTTGTAAGGTGATAAACATCCTACCGGGTTTTGGAATTTGTTCGAAAGAGTCACCGCGGTCCTGGAACGCAAAGGGCTTTAGAAGGAACACGGATGGGTTTTAGTCAGTAAGAGTCTGACACGCCCTTCCGCTCCACCCAGAGTGGAAGAAGTCATTTGATGATTTCCCATAATTAAAAAAAAACATGATAAATATACAGGTAAATAGTTATACCTGAACTAAAACTCGTCAACTGTTTTATACTTTGTTTATTTTACTGACGAATCAGATCCCTAACTTTTTTACCAATATTGCAACATACGGAGCATTACTTTAAAAAAATAAAGGCTCGTCGAGTTCGGTGATATTGTCAGATCTTTGTGGAAGTCACTATCTTAGATCTTTGTAGGTTAAAAGCTAGGTAAATGTTTGCCTATGTATGCAAATAAGCACTACAGTTTAAGCATAAATTTCTGGTACGTTCAAATGATAAAAACGGGACTGTTAAAAGATCACTCGCGTGTCTATCTGTCCGTCTGTCAGAGCCAAGATTGGGTTGTAAAGACTTCTTGAACTAACGGGGACAATCGTAACGTAAAATAAAAACATTTTAAATATAAGGTCACTCCTGGGGGACAATCTAGAAAATTGTACCGTGTGGCATATCAAATAAAACAAAGGATTATTACATAATTTTGATGAAACTTACGAGTACTTAAGAAAACACTTAGATGAAACTTACCCAATCTCATCTCTTATTTCCGAGACTAGGTATAGGCTGTAGAGCCTAAAATGTTAAAAATAATACTGTAAATAGTTCTTTTACTATTTTAGGAAAAGAAAATCAATATCAATATTAATAAATTATGTTTCGTTCGGAACACATTTAATAGGTAATTCCATTCAACTTAGGTACTCTATCATCATCATCATCCTACTTTTGTCCCAAGTTACTTGATACTTAACTTCAACGAGGAAGTAGAAGTTACGCCGACACCAAGTAACCAATCATAAATTCATGAAGAGTAATCGTGAAGATATTTAGCTTTGTCCTGACTGCCAGCCTACAGTTTTTAACTTTATGACTCAATCAATGTCCACCATGAAACTAAACCAATAATTGAGCCACCCATAACCCGGACAATATTTGTCCAACATTGGCCACCCACACTGGCGCAGTAAGAAGTAAATATTTTTGCGCGTAACAAGTAACATTCGGCGCTGGTCGTATTATTCAAATGCGCACCAATAACACCATTTACGGCCGCGCATAAAACTACAATCGAACCGTACGAATAAATATCAGACCTCTGTAACTTATAACCTTAGGGACCATGATGTATTGCCAACATACTAGAAGAGACAGTGGGATCATACAAATGATCAAGATTTAAGAACTAATTTAAATGGTCATCAGGAAAAGTTACCTACTATAATAATGTGTCTTTCAGTTTATATTGGAGCTATTGTGTTCTTGTGTAGGTACGAGTACCTGCTACTTAGTAAAGACCGGCCGAAGAAGGTTCGGTTTCGGGCAGTTTCGGGCCAAAAATTGACCGAACCTTCGGCCCCGGTGTCGGTCGAACACTACTACTTAGTTAATTTTAATAGAAAACCGCGAGTTTTCAGCTCCTCGATTGAAAAAACTATGTCGAGCAAGTAGAGCACACGGTTCATTCGTTTCAAAAGTTCCTTATATTGTATCTTTCAATGAACTGTGATCAAGTGGTCACTTCCGGACATAGGCCTCCTCAAATCCGCGCCACATCACCTGGTCCCAAGCTACGTCTGCTATAATAATAGTTAATATATAGTTTATTTTTCTCTCAAAAAGGTACAATTTGGTACATAGTATTTAAGTAATAGGAAGATTCAAACCTTTGTGAGAGCTGGAGTCTATACTGGGTTCGGGACCTGTATGATAGATCTCCAGGCTCTATATGATAGGATGGCTGATGACAGGAGTGCTTGCCACGATCAGTCCCCGGCTATCCATTTCATGAAAGCACGTTAGACTTGGGGTCCTAGGGTAGGGTAGCCAGAAGCTCAAAAGCCTACAAGCTTCACAAACCGACAGATAAGCAGTCGTTAAAAGGCTATGCATCAGATAAGCTTGAAACGAAACTCTTCACACCTGGCCTCGAAGCGCCAACTCTACTCATTTTTAAGCAACGTTCGTATTCGTATCTAAGTCGCAATCTTTCAAAATCTCATTCATATTTCAACAATTAGTACAATTGGCCCTCAGGTAAGGCGATTAACACACGGCACCGCGCAGCGCCGCGGAGGGCGGTGGCGGTAAAGCGAATTTCACCGCTCGACCGCGCGGACGAGCGGTGTACGTGTGTTAGGTATCAACGGATTTATTAGTGGCCAATGCGACATTAGATCCGCTTCACCGCCAACCGCGGCGGTGCGCGGTGCCGTGTGTTATCGCGTAACTGCACCTCAGGTGCTATCCACCTCGGCTACATGACCTCCAATGCATCAGCTATACCAGTTGATGATCAGTAGAAAGAAAACGCTTCAGCCAACAGATTCGTCAGCCACTTCCAGTGGATAATGTCGGTGGTAAAAGTTATAATAATACAAGCTATAACGCGGGTTATGGTTGAGGTCGTAACCGGCGAAACAACCGGACCGAGGTTAACTCCACACCTGTACTTATTTGCCGAGCCTTCGTCTCTACCTACCCCTATGTCTCTGTTTGTACCTGCTTATTTTTAGCTACATACAAATATGTATCTAAGTGTCGTTGACATGTGGTGATGCTTAAATGTAAAATGTATCTTCCAAACACTGTTCTATGTACACTGTTTCTTATTTTTGAAGTTATTCTAATAACGTACGTTTAATTTTGGCTATAGTTTGGCATCTGTTCTAAATATAAGCTGTTTTGAATGTAGGTATATGTGTTGTTTACTTTTTATGCATTAAATTCATATTCACCACATTTAGAACAAAAAAATACAACCGACTTTCAAATAAAAAAAACAGTACAAGGTATAAAATAACTTCGGAAGTCGGTGTTTTTGGATGTTTCTTCTTTTTTTAACACCGACTTTATTTATTTTTATTTTTAGAAATTAAAGTTATTTTATACTTTGTAGTTTTTTATTTTTTTATTTGGAAGTCGGTTGTTTTTTTTAGTTTTCACTTTTCAGTGGTACCCCACAACTAACAACACCACTGGAAAGTCACAGGAAAGCAAAACACGCAATTCCGTTTACTTGGATGACACATTTTTTCCATTTGTTTTGATTTAAAAACCACGGAACCGATTTTGATGAAATTTCTATGGGACCAATTGGAAAATATATCCTTACACATGATAAAATAATTTAAAAAAACGGTTCATAAATGACGGAGTTATGAGGTTACAAACATAAAAAAAATACAACCGAATTAAGACCTGCTCCTTTTTTTGAAGTCGGTTAAAAAAATATGAATTCATTGAACTATTAAGATTCAGGCACCTAATGTTTGTTTTGATAAACCTTTTTAATATTTTAATAATTTCTTAATGATGTCTTCATGAAAAACTGAACGAATTTTCCAAATTACAGGTTTATAATTATTTGTACAGTTTCATCTAAAATACGTAGGTACGTACCAAAAACAACCACAGTTTCATTTAGTGATATTTTAATTACAATAATATTATTGGTTATTTAATCGATCATTATTATTGCAATTACACACATCCTTATGATGTGTGTAATGTGTGTACTCGGATACATACGGATACATCAATTTTCGTCACGGTCAATTCTACAACCGAAAATATAGTTTGTAATCGCAAAAAAAAAAAATTAATGATAAAACAACAAATTCCCAATTTTCGGACTTTTTCCTGTAAGATCTATCTTCTTGCCAAATTTCATGACTGTAGGTCAACGGGAAGTACTTACCCTAAAAATGCGCAATAATCGGAGCATAAATTGCCGTATCTTTTTTGTACGTAAACTTAGAAGATTGATTTTTTTCACAGGTACAAGGGACTGTAGACCCTACAGTCCCTTGAACCTTTACAAGGCAGAGTATATGGTTTTAATTTGTATAATATACAAGGCAGAGTATATGGTTTTAATTTCAACTCGATACCTCGACGCGTTCTCGAGATAATGACTCTTGACAGACAGACAGACGGACAACAAAGTGATCCTATAAGGGTTCCGTTTTTTCCTTTTGAGGTACGGAACCCTAAAACTATTTTCATCGCTTTATAAAGGAAAGCTTCTCATTCCTTAGCGCTTATTCGATCAATTTCTACTTTAATCGTACCTAGGGCTCGGTAATAACTTTACTCGATGTTTTATAATTTAAATTCATAATAATTATGGTTAGCAAAGTTTAATCTGTCAAGTTTTATTTTAATATATATGTATTTACCCTGAATTAACTGACCCTACTAGCTTATTTTAATTGTCAAGTCTTCGAGGATTGATAATAACTTTATGGCTTCAGCCCGCGACTTCGTCTGCGTGAACTTCAGATCGGGACAAAGAGTATTATTTGTGTTAATCTAGGTTATAAAATCTCATCCAAATCTGTAGAATAGTTGTTTCGTGACAGAGTAACTAACAACCATGCATCCTCAAAAACTTTCGCATATAAGAAAGAGAGAAGGATTAACAGAACAGATTAGGATCTCACTCCGACGCAGCATCGCACGGAGTTCCTAATTATTGGGTTTGTAGTAGGTACATACCAGGGCGGCTGGGCGGCTGAAAAGTTCTGAGCCTATAAGGTACTTGCAGGTACTTCAGTCGCTCCCACAAGTAGTCATAGTTGAGCGAGATTAGCATTTAGGGAAAGTTTTGTCTAATTAGGATAGATGCCTATAGTCCGAGGAATCGATCTGTAAACATCATCATGTCTGAGTCATCGCTGCATTTCACGAAATTGGAACATCGCGACGTAATAAAATTCCTTTTAAAAAAGAGAAAAACACCAAAAGAGATTTTTAAAGAAATGTCTTCGGTTTATCAAGAATCTGGACCATCGACAGCTACACTCAAACGTTGGGCAAGGTTACTTTCAGCAAGGTCGAGACTCCTTGGAAGATGAACCACGCCCGGGGCGACCAAACATCGATTCGGAAGGAATTTTGCTCATTGACTACCTTCCGAAAAAAACTACAATGAACGCCACGTACTAAGCAGTACTTTTGAAAGAAGTACTAGTAGAAAAAAGACGAGGAAAATCAGCAAATGACTTTTGTTTTTGCAAGACAATGCGCCACTCCATATGGCGCGAATTGCAAAGTAAGCCTTGCGAAAAACTGGCTTTGATGAAGTCAACCACCCTACAGACCTGGCACCCAGCGACTATTTCATTTTTTTTTAAATGAAAAAGGACCTTCGGGTATGAAAATTTAGGGTTGATGAACTAATGAAAGCGAGCATGGGAAGGAGACCACAGCTAACAAAATTACAATTTTGTGAAATATAAAAACAGGTAATTCTCAATATGAAACATTGGATACATTTAAATGGAAACAGTAAAACATAAGACGTGAGGTTGTGATTGTAGGGAAAGTATTTTAGGGCATATAACTGCCGCCCGACTAAAATATAATCATATTTTTTTACCCGTATGCTATTGAGCATGTGCCTGGCGCTTTTTACTACAAAACTACCCATTTTTAACTTCGAAAAACTCTCGTGTACAAAACTACTTTGTCCTCGATAGTAAAATCACTTTAGTGGAACTCCCTGCCTGCGTCGCGTCTGTGTTTCCGAACGCATAAAACCCTAATCTCTTCAAAATTAGAGTGAACACTTCTTCTGGGTAAGCTCGCTCCATCGTCGACTTTGTCTCTGTCATCTATGACCTAGACTAGAGTCAAGAGGAAACCCATTTCAAATAAAATAAAAATAAAAAAGAGAAGAAATGCCATACAAAAAATCTAAGACGATATTTCGAAACAGCCACTGTGTTGATATATGTTCCATAAGAGCCCGTTGTAATTACTAACTAATAACGAAGTATTCAGCTCTTAAGTAAGTGTAGTCACAAAATAGACAAACAATGAGTGTGCGCAATAAATTAACTGTTACTTAATACTAGTTAATGCTCGCCTAACTTGAGCAAGGAACTTGTAAGTTTTTACAACTAAGATTTGTATGTAATTTTCATACAAAGGGCGCTTGTGTCCCGAGTTCTCGACAGTATGAGTGTTTCGTCTGGTAAAGCAGTATAGCAGCTAGAACACCAACCTTAAAATGTCCACGTACTTCTGTAACTGCCTGTATTATTAGGTCAGCACGCACACTACTCATCGAAAGCGATTTAATACTTCTGTTTTTATTTTGTTTACGAAACAAAACAAATTAAAAAAACTAAATTTGTTACATTCCAACGGCCGGTTTCCATAACGTATCTACCTTTAACCAACTGTCAAATTAGGTACCAACAGTAGCTGAGACGTCATGTTACAAAGGCAAACATGACGTTTCAGCTACTGTTGGCAGTTAATTTGACAGTCGGTTAAAGGTAGATGCGTTACTGAAACCGCCCGTTAATGAACATACGTTTAACAGTAAGCTTAGGTTCCAACCAATTTATTAGCCTTTTCAGTCCAGTAAACATTCACCGAATCTCCCTCACAAAATAACTTCTTCAACTGTATTCTAAGACGAACATTAATGATATGTTATTAATAGCGCCGATACATACTGTCACTGGGGTGAGCAGAGAGGGAGGCTTCGTAAGTAAGCTTACAAACTAGAGGCTTTCGAACGAAGTACTTTTGTGAAGGACTTATTGATATGACACTATACTTACTTGGTTACCAAGTTGAGGAAGCTCTCGTACTTAGAAGTAAGAGTTATTTTGTAAGTCTTAGAAGGGTGTACCTATGTTGTTGTTTAGTTAGCGGGTTTTCATCAATATTCCTTTAAGTAGGCATTCTACTAGTTTATGTGACACATGGGAGCTTCACAGTTATATATTATATAATAGAATCTATTATTCTTAAAGAACTTGTTGGTGTACGTGAGAGAGATGTAACATCATTTATTAAAAACCTCAAAAGATGTTGACTTAAAATACATTTTTGAAGGCATAAAGTTTTTATTACTTTCCACCAATTACAGGAGGCCACAGCCTGCTTATGCAACTAGTTACCCTGAAACTAAATTACAAACTATTAATATAATTCAATCAGTACTTAGGTATAATACCTACATGACATAATTATAACCTGTAAGAAATACTTATAGTAACAAAACCTAAAACACGACTTTAAAAACTACTTTCATACATACTCCAACGAGTATTTACATTATATTGGTATAATTATATTAACTTTAATGGTAAACTAAAAATGCAATTTAATTTTAATTTAAGTAACTAATTCCGTTTTGGTTTTAAGCTTATAATTTTGCTAACAAAAGGGGTCAGGTCATTTCAACTTTATCAAAACCCATCATTCCCGCGACACTAACCCGCAACAACAGAAAACATAATCAAGTATGCTACAAATATAATCCCCATTTATCTCCCATCGCCCCCAATAGATACCTATTATCCTAATCAAATACCCTTTAATATCGCCGCCATGCTTACATGCAGTGTTTACTAACATGTTACAACTTACCCCTTTGTTAGTCGCTGCTGTCGCCGCCGACGCCGCACACCACGCTTGCACACGCCTCGCACGCGACCGACACGCGACCGACACGCGGCTCACACGCAACGCGTAGCGTGAACGGAGTAGGTAATACTTGTAATTATGTTAGCGGATTACACGCATGATTGATGTTAGCGTGTTAGCGAATTTATTAGTTGTTATCGAATAAGTCTTGATATGGGAATTAGGGACGTTAACCTGCTACTGGTTCAGGGTGTAGTAGTTTTGTAGTATGGGCGATCGATAGAGCCGCGAGAGTAATAAGTCTATGAGCTTTAATTGTCAAACAAACATCAACTTCATTTCTTTTCTACATATTTTTATTTTTAAATATCGGTTCATTTAGCAGTACACCACAAACTATTCCAAATTGATCGGTAGATATCGCTGTCAGCGATAAGACCACCGATGTACCTACAGCGGTGGTACATGGCTACCTAGCCATACAATCATGTTTGTGTGTAGGAGTTGTGTGACTATTTTCGGTGAACAGTAAAGTTATCCATCTATCTATAAATAAATTATTTTCTCCTTTTTCCAGTCCTCCTTTGTCCAGGAAAATGACGCCGAAAATTAGGCTAACTTTGCAATATTCTTAAATCAGATTTTTGTCATTAACGTGTAATAGGCAGGGAATTTCTGTTAAAATGTATCCCGCAATAAATGAACTTTTTTTTTTAATAATACCTCTAATTTCAATAATAACTCGATGCGAAAAAATATAAACTGGCATGTTTCTTTGGAACATTTGAATTATAAAAAAAATAATTTGTGCTACTATCCTATTTTTTTAATGTTATTATTTTATTTTGTACTTCAAGTTAAAAATTAACGGATTTCTTTTCCTAAAATGACTTTATCAAATATCTTAATTCGCCAACCACCAAAATTTAACATTAGTGCAAGTTATCAATAATATCTAAGTACCAGTTTTTTTTTCTAGCTGTTCAGTCAAAACTTTCACTGGATTAAATTTCGTTTTATTTTTTCGTTAAATTTTATTTAAAGGCCATGTCTGGCTTAATTTTAAAAAATAACATCTAATAAATTATTAAAAATTGGTATTTATCTTTAACGACATGTCTTTGGGCTAAAATGTAAGATTTTGACAAAATAAATTAGGTTTCACTATTTTTTAAACATTGTAAAAAAAAATTAGAGATAACTTGATTTTCTTAGCTTTTATTAAAATAAACGCGTCTTTGTTTCTTTCAGAATGACCGGTTTTGGAAAATGTTTAAGTTTTTCAGTGATATTTCAATTTACATTAAATAGTTGTGTGCATAGGCACTCAACTATTTAAAAATAATGGTAAGTAAAGTGGTTTCATGGAAAATCAAACGCGTTTTTTTATTATCATCATAGGTGCAAACTTTCAAAAGCAAAATCAATAGGTAAGTAATGTTTAGTTAATCTTTCAGTGTTTTCACTATTGATAGTAATAGAGTTCATGGCCCTTTCCTTAAGTTCTTTGGACAATAAATTATGAATTGTTTTTCATTACTAGAAAGAGTACCTAAAGAATCACGATAGAAGTCGATTCAAGATAGCTTTATGTCATAATTCCTGTTTTCGGTGTCGACTCTAAACAATAAATAATCAAAATCACAATCTCATATCAAAGTCCTCCAAATACACCAAAGACAAACTGTTTACTTTTATCACAAAAACATTAGCAAAGGAATCAAAGATTCGGATTGAAACATCAAGTCCCCGGGCGATGACAATGCCGCTAGCATCCGGGTCTGTTCGGATCCGATCGGATATATCCGCGGATCCGATCGAATACGAAGATGGCGACACTTCAAGAACTTCGCCCTTTTACAATTTTACAAATCCGAGCGTTATTTGCGCTGACCGTTACTTTTGTGCATTCTTGACGTGGATGAGACAAGGATTTGATAAAAATAAGAATTTAAGGGTTATAATATATAGCAACTTCGATTGATAACACAATTATTTGATATGACTTAGTTGTTGTGTTGTATGGACTTATATGGACAAATATTATAAAAATGCAACCGGACATGCAATATAAGTACCTACCTAAAACATTTAAAGATAGATACCTAACATTTTTCTTATTGTAGATACTTATGTATACCTACTTATTGGCAGAATTTCTTTCATTGATAGAGACAGCTAGCTACACGATCGCCGCGAACCATAGACTACTTTTATTAAAGCGGGTAAAATCTAGATAACTAAGTAACTAACCCCTTCTTTTGAAACTTTTATAGCGTTACTTATGTTTTAGTTAAACCATCTAAGGCCATGTTATCTAATAGACCATTGTTTTCAACTAGTATAATACCTTACAAAAGGGTTCTAAGGTATTTTAATGCGTGTAGGTGCAAAATTGACCAAATTGATACAGTTCACTGTACAAAAAGCCCATCAAAAACAACAGGTAGGTAATTCTCCTCAAAATCATCCAATCAGCAATACAGAACGCCAAGCAACTAACAATGAACATTATAAAAAAGTATAACACAGATCAAAAAACAATCCGAAAAAATGTCTGGTCATGTCCATACAATGGTTCGTCGTATCGTTCTATTGATATTCAATTCGGACTCGCGGAGAAAGATCGCCCCGGGACAGCGGCCAATTGAATTTGAAAACAGAACATCGAACGTCCCCCCTCCTGCCTACCCCCTCCTCCGCCTCGCGAGCCACCCTCCGGCAGTGATGGCCAGTGTGTATGCACCATGGAGCTGGGGAAGTTTAAGGATACATTGACGGACTAACAGGTGCATCATGATTATTAGAGAAAAAAAAATACTTCTATCGTGATTGAATTAAAATAAATACCACTGACTGCATCAGTCAGATTGCTTGAAAAGTGTTTTGTTTCGAAGTTTGTAGTCGTCTTTCGTGGTCGGTTTCGATCGGCACTTAGACGAATCCATTCATCGATTGATGATACCTCATTTTGTTAAAATTTATCCAACCGTTAAGGCGTGCCAAAGCGAGTAAACATGTGATGATGAGCTTTCATGATTTTCATTATATATTTTACTTACCCGTTGGCAAACCACAAATAAATTAAGTAATTACCTTCTTTAAATAAAATAATTGTGTTTTCCATGATTGCCACCAGCCTGCCACTAAATACATTTTCAGTACAATTTGAAATTTGCGTTACGTTTACCTTTCTAAAGCATCAGTAGCTCACGTGCAGTTAGTCATTAGAAAAATCGAATGTAGTATATTTTTTGAATAGTCAGATAACTTTTATGTGAAGAATAAAAATTATCTGATGTAAGAGTTATTTGACTATTGAATATTAGCTAGCTAAACTATCCCTCTTCCTGAGCTATCATGGTCACCGTTGCCGCCGTGTGCCCAGCGCGGCCATTTCCCTGCCCATAGACAACAGTTTTATTGTTTTAATATTTATTTATCAGACGGCGTTTTTGCGTTATGCCCGCGTAGCGTCGTAGAGAGCTGCGTATCGTCGTAGCGGCGTAGTCGCGTAGCTGAGTGCCGACGTATCGCTCTATGACGTAGCAAATGGCGATACGAGCTGGACCAGCGATGGGATTTTAAAGATATGACCAGTGATTTTTCAATCACATTGATACTTACTGTTTTCAGACTTAGTTCTACAAACATTCATCTTTCAACCTTCAGCGATTAGGATAGAAGAAACAAGTAGAAAACTTTATTGGAGTTTATTCTTGAATCTTGTTTTATCAAGCTTTAAGAACAGTAATTTTAAACATGACTTTTTATTAAATGCAAAATAAAACTTTTTAAGATAGGTTTAACACATTATTTTCACATAAGAATCAGTTACAAACAACCTGTGATAATCAAAATCAATTCTCAAATGATTCCTACCGCTATCGTCTCATCCTCCCTTCTCCAACGGAGTCAGGTGAACAAAGGTCCGGCTTGATACGTCAGCGCGATTTAGAATAGCCACCCTCGTTTTATCGTAAACTCCACCACCTTACGCACCACTCAGCACCACTAGAAAACCAACCTTAAAACAACGCAATACAAGTGAGAATAACTGCATGAATAACTTTGACATGTATATGACGTTTTTATGAATGCAGTATAATCGATTTTGAACTTTACGCCGTTGTGTTACGAATGTTATAAGGTGTAGTTGTAAGGTTGTGGCAGTGATGTCCCCGCGTCCGGTAGTTCGGATTCAATTCAATATGACAGGCGTTTGATCGCGTCGTTTGGCGGATATTACTCAAACAATGTTCAAGTGCTTTTAATACAAATGCTATTGGTTATTTGACGCTTTGTATATTTTAGTAAGCGATTTTCTTTGAGCTATCTTTGATTTCTTTGCATGAAATTAAAGACACGATGTCACTTTGTGGGACTGTCTGTTAGAAGGCGAATAAAGTCTGTCTTCCTGGCATAGGGGATACCATGATCAAGTATGTCTTAAGAACCATATCCGATTTACAACTGGGTAGGTAGGTACAGTGCCAAAATATTAGGTAGGTAAGTACTTTGTCCTGTGAGATCCTGGGTTAGATTCTTCGTCATATTAGGTTAATTCAAGAAGAATTGAGACTTGAGCATTCACATGTAACAGAATATCGAGCATTCGCCGTTTTTTTATTTTTTTTTAACAGTAGGTACAACGAACAGAGCCGAGCATAGAGCCAAGCATCGCTACGAATATTTTTACGATCATTTCAGCGAACGCTCTAGTTAAGCTCGTCAAAAAATGTAGGTAGGTACCTACTTATTCTTCACGAAGATGTCAAACAACAATGACAAAATTACTCGGCAAAAAGCTCGAAGCAAATTTACTTAAGTTCGCAAGAATGCTCGCTAGAACGCTAAAGACGCTGCTGTTTGTTTTAAACAAAAAAACATTAGCTAGAATGCTCATTACAAGTGAATGCTCAATAAAATTCTATCAACTGCTTTAAGCGCAGATACCTATGTGGACCTGAGTAAATTTTATAATGAGGGTTACCTGAAAATGACGTACAGCAGGTGGTAGCACTGAGGTGTCAGCCTGTCAGGTCCAAGCACCTGTCAAAATGCTAATGTTTTCTGACATTTGTTAAATTGACATCAGCGTCATGTTTACATCAGTAATTTTTTCAATGAAGAGAATTAGAGAAATTCTCGCCTATGTGGCGCCAACTGGTGGCGTAAAATTTCTCGGAAACCTTCATTTTGCACACTTGCACAATGCACAGTGCACGCGAGCCAAATATTCCTACCATTTTTTCCTACTTACAGCGTCCTCTCTGTTTCAACAGTAGCACTACATGAAAGTAGTTATTACTATTTTGGTAAAGATGGCAGCACATTACCTTTGTATTTTAAAGCTACAACTTAAGCACAATATTTCAGAATTTAATAAATTAAATACATTGAAAACTGTGCATTTCATAAAAAAATAAAGCGTTTAATTATCCACCTGTTGCTTAATTTACTATCGCAGTTCGTTGACCGATAAAAAATATGAATGAAGTGACAGCTCTTGTCAATTGTCATTTTGTTTGGCGTCGGTCTGTCATTGAATCTGGCGGCGGGCAAGCGACCGGTCGTAAACAACGTGCTTATTAGTTTTTGTTAGAATACCTACCGCTAAAAACATATCCAATATGAAAGGCGACAAGAACGTAGACATCCAGCAACTGAAAGACATCGCCAACAAGCTGAGGATCGACAGCATCGTTGCCACCAACGCTTCCAAATCGGGGTGAGTGGTTAACCTCATTTATTACATTCGCCGCTTTACTGAAGGTCCAATGAAGGTTATTTTGCCGACTCCTAACCAATTAGAATCTTATAGCGCATATCCCTACAAATTTTCCGGAGTTTGGACATCTAGTTGCACAAAATCAACAAGGTCACTCGACAGTTGCATACTTTCGTCAATTTTTTTCTTGTATTTTGGAGTAATTATTCGGTTTGTCGTATATTCGCCGGCCGGCATCTCAGTGCGTTGGGTTCAGAGGTCACTTACTTAACAATTCCTTCGCACTTTCGTTGCGTGGATAGGTAGTGGTCGCATAATTTTCCATTGTAGGTTAGGTTAGGACCCACGTGATGCGGCGTCGTTGCTATCACGCCATGGCACCAAGGTCATCGCCCTTAAAATTGTGTCACTATCAAAAATCGATTGTTTTATTGCATTGGATTATGTCACGCATGTTAAGTAATGCTAATTAGAATTTTCCATAACATGTTTACCTATTTATCGACCTACCTACAAACTTTTTATCTAATCTACCTTCACTTTGTTTTCCTTCTAATATTTTTATGTAAAACTTTCAATTAAATTTCAAATGTGACCTACTATTTTGATCCAGCCTGTTAACTTTGATTACAAAATCTTATGTGTAATGTACTTAACCTCCACCTGCATTCACCAGTCAATTAGAATGGGGAGTGCATTCAATCAAGTTTACTTCAATCTTTGCAGTACTGTACTAGCAATAATAGAACTTTACAACTTATAATCAGATAAGATTTTACAATTTATTTAGCATTCAATGTGTAAACAAGATAAAACCAATGAATATGAGATATAACATACAATTATTTACAGTTTTCAAATTTGTTCACATTACATCAGCTTTCTATTTGGTGTGTATTTGTCATGAATTCATGATTCTAGCAAAGTTAATATATTTGCCAATACATAACTATATTATTTGCCAAATCACTACCTGTGATGAATCATCATCATCAACAAAACTGCCACAACTTGAAATGAATGATGATTAACAACTCCAAAATATAACTCCCTGAAAATGTTGTTTCACAATTACTTACATATTGTCATCGTTCACTTTATGTCTTAATAATACTATGAGACTTCCATTCCTCCCATGGCAACCATCTTAAACTTGCACATAGATATCTGCTAGAAAAATGCTTACTAGTAAAATCTGCCTAGCATAACAATTCCCTGCTTGTCTCCGTTCAATCATTAAGCTAATATTAGCTCAGTTATCCGTCAGATAACCAAGTTATGTAAGAGAGGGTTCTGCTGTCGCTACAGCAATCTTAGGGTCAACTGATAGCAGGCGTCAACTGTCAAGGTGCTCCGTAATGACAAGTTAAGGTTACTGACGGTAATCTATTTATTTTATAGTTTCAGTAAATTAAAAATCGAGATAGTAAGTATATTGAACTTGATAAATAACTATGTCAAGAAAAACCACTTAATGACAATGTTGATAGTTTTTATTTTTCTAAGAACTTAGCTGTTGGTGGGTCCATGAAAATCTGAGATTCAAAGTATGGTATTTACATAGCCTTTGAGGGTAAGTAGATAATAAAGAATGCCATCTGCTAAAATCCTTACACGCTCCATTAGCTACATTTTTATTTGCTTTAACGTGGCACAAGATATATTTCATGAAGTCCCTGTATAATAATTTGCTTACTTAAAGTTCTGGGAAACTGACCTCTTTCTGACAACACCAGAAACGATCATCAAATGGCTAACATTATTAAAATTATCTTGACACACATTTTAATAGTAACTGTGACAACAAAGCAATATTGACTATCAGTAGATGTTATCTTATAAAGGAATATTAAGCTTTCATTAGCAGATAGGAAAGATAGCTGAAGTCATGTCTTGATTTTTATTTATTTTATTATGTATTATAATTATTTGTAGCATGACTATTGTTTTGAATGGAATAGTTATGTATGAGTTGGGCATGAATGAGCTATAATTATTTTCTTGTAATATAGTCGTGACTAACTTTCTTTGTGGATGAGTCTAAACTGCAATATTGTACATTCCAAAACACTACAGGTCATATTTGTTTAAAGATTCGAACTAACTTTAACAAAACTTTTTTTCACTGGGGCAAAAAAATCTGCCTGAAACATTAATTATAGCATGATTCGAACTTTCGACCATTTTTTTTCTCTCCTTAGCCTATTGTGTCCCACTGCTGGGCAAAGGCCTCCCCCATATCCTTCCAGAATTTTTTTCTTTTTTCTTGCGCCACCTCGAACCAGCCTTTGCGGTGTGCATCCAGATCATCTCGCCACCGTTTTCTGGGCAGGCCTCGGATTCGGATACTAACAAAAAAAATGTACGACATTATACTAACTAACTAACCTAAAATATCAATAAGGTAATGGGGCTTTCGTATTACACGAATTAAGATATACAATGGCCTCCCATGCTACAGCACCAAAACTCAAATCGACACAGGTCTGCATACATAGACAAGTGTACAGTTCCAGTGCTACATCAATTTGTTTGTCGTACTCACGCCGACCCCTTGTCGGCCGTGGGCAGTAGCATTCACACACTTATTTACTTTACATTACGTTAGCGTTAGTACATAGTGTCGAGTGACTGTGTACTTGACTGCTTAGCCAATCAGGTGATTTACTATTAAGTGGTGACGTAATGATTAGTAGTAGTAGTAACACTATGCATATACACATCTATGCATAGTGTAACTACTAATTTATTGGAATTTCGTCCCAAACTATTATCATAATAGGAAAATCTACTATTAGTAATTTAATAAAACCGAGTTTTTTTATGATTCCGCTCTGTGCATTTGATATCCCAATTACATTACGATCTTTGGGAACACTACAAGAAGTAATAGCGCGGGCGGGTGAAACCGCGGGGCACACATATGTATAATAAATAATGTAAAGCAGAGTACTCTATAGCGAATCATAATTTTGAACTTATTAGTATAAGCATCGATGGTTCAGTGGTAGAATGCTCGCCTGCCACGCGGGCGGCCCGGGTTCGATTCCCGGTCGATGCAACATTCTTTTTGTGTTTTATAAATCTTTTTAAATGTTTATTTTGTATAACATAACTATTATTTTTATGAAATGCACGAAACGAGTTTAATTACTCAGTTTTTCATGGAAGTATTTTGAAATATGTGATTTAATTTTAGTGACGTAACTCGTATAAAGCTGTCGCTCTTGTCTATTACTATAGTTACTTATATTATTTTAAAACAAGTTTTGTGCCTTTTAAAAAAGTTCCGGTCTACATCACTTGGTCATGCTTACAAGGTTTTTCACAAAAACGACCATTACCTATGCGGTTTCGCCAAAATTGAAAAGAATTCACTATTATTATGTAACAAATAAAATTGAAGGTGAATGACCGACAAACAACGCCAAGGCCGCACCAAAATACAACTCGTCATCCATATTGTTTAGCATCAGCAATTATTGTACGGTCATCTCCAACCTGTAAATATAGCCCCTCCACCTAGCGCTAACCTGAGGATGTTCCACCTAACAATAGCAATTTCAACTCTACGTCAAACGCCCTAAAGTTTAATTTCGATCGTTTCTTCTTCCTTGCAATTTCAGCTCTTTGTCAAATTGTCGCTCCACTTAGGGTTAACTTGAGGACATTCCACCTTACGATAGCAATTTCAACTCTGCATCAAACGTCCTAAAGTTCAATTTTGATCGCTTCCTCTTCTTGCAATTGCAGCTCTATGTCAACTGGTATAAAGTTAAGCTTTCTGTTGTCAACAGTCACCCGACATCATGCGCGTCCATGGCCGAGATCATGTCGGTGCTGTTCTTCCACACCATGCGCTACAAAATCTCCGCGCCCCGAGACGCCTCGGCCGACCGGTTCATTCTGTCCAAGGTAAGACTTAAAACTTTTACATGGGGCTACAGCCCATCTGGCCTACAAACTCGTACGACAAGCATCGAGATATGCGCGTTAGCAGTCGCGGGTAAAAGATAGTTTAAAAAAAAGTCATTTTTTTTTTATTTTTTTTTTATTTAATATGGGTTTGCTCTTGACTCTAGTCTAGGTCATAGATGACAGAGACAAAGTCGACGATGGAGCGAGCTTACCCAGAAGAAGCCTGTTCACTCTAATTTTGAAGAGATTAGGGTCGTATGCGTTCGGAAACACAGACGCAGGCAGAGAGTTCCACTCCTTTGCTGTTCGCATTATAAAAGACGTTTGGAAACGTTTAGTGCGAATTGGCTGAAAATACGTTTTGAACGTCAAAATATACATGAAGACAGTCCCCCAAATCGCCCAGCCCGTCACCACTTCCTAGTGTTTTAGCTAGGAAGAAGTGGCGCAACAAACTCCCCAGCAACACATCTGTCTGTTAAGTTTGAAGAACTTGAATTTATACAATGGTATAATACAAGGCAAACAAAGATAGCCTCGTTGGTCGCAAGCTTAACTGCCACGCATTAAGTCCTGAGTTCAATTCCCAGGTCTTGCCATTGGTGGGGTATGTTTTATTGTTACTCCTACCAGGCCAAGGCAATAGGACGTTTTCATAACATTGCATGTTATAAAATGCAACAATAGAGACGTCGCGATGTCTCCATTAAATTGGAGCCTTGTCATGTTGCGCTGGAAACTCAAGTGTCGTATTGTAGTGATTCAGATCGAGCTAGACATTCCTACGTTACGATCATTATCAATTTTATTTACTTGTCATAAGGTTTAATTTTTAATGAGTTATACAAACAATACACGAAGTCTATTCAAATTCTTGTTCCAATATAAAATAATAGCATAATAACTTAACTCTATAAATTAAGCCGAAGGCTTAGTGCGAGTTTTTTAACGAACTCGATCGCGTTAACGTAAACGTTCGCGTATGTCAGTTTGTATGAAAAAAAAAAAAGAATTTCCATCATTGTCACCAGACGGCGCTTTCAATAACTCTAACTCGTTCTTCGAAAACATTAAAAAACTTGCACTAAGGCCACCGATGCCAAAAGAACAGTAGACTGCTCATACAATAGACCGCACAGTCGACAGTTCAAATAAACCAGTATAAACTGACCTCTTATATTATTAAAACTCTATAGTACACTAGTCTAGCTCAAGCTCAGAATATTACTACCGACGACGTACAGTCTAGGTTATAATTAAGTTGCAGCGATAACTAAACTTCATTTTTTTAAACGTTGCCCCACACTAGGAATTTCTCCTGTATCGTGGATGCGTTTATAAACATATAAACTCAATACACAAACAGCCAGACCCGGAACAACTATCTCTAGGCCATACAAATATTTGTTCCGTGCGGGGATCGAACCCGCGACACGCAGCGCAGCAGTCAATCGCTCAACCACTACACCAACCGTGTCGTCAAAACTCATTCATTGCTTAGACACTAAAGCTACTTTCCCCTTACCAGGGTCATGCCGCCCCCATCCTATACGCGGCCTGGGCTGAGGCGGGGCTGTTCCCCTTGGACGAGCTCAAGAACCTGCGCAAGCTGGACTCCGACCTGGAGGGCCACCCCACTCCTCGCCTGAACTTCGTGGACGTGGGCACGGGGTCGCTGGGCCAGGGGCTGGCCGTGGCGGCCGGCATGGCATATGTCGGCAAGTACTTCGACCAGGCACCTTACAGGTGAGTGGGGATGTGATAGACGAGCGGGGTGATCGAATCAAAGTGTTCGTTCAAACGCTTTACAGATGTGCTGAGTCGGACCGAGTAAGTCCCTAAATTATGATGTTTGACAAAATGTAGTCAAAAATGTTACGAAGAATTCTAATAGAATACTACCTATTGGGTAGTGTTTTAGATACGGAACGGTACCAATACGGAAACTAATTTACTTGGAAGAGAACAATGCAAGACTATTTTTTGGCATCACCGTAACGTTATTCTAGTAACTATGCGACTTTTTCTTCGTTGCCCCCAATAATACCTAAATATTTTCAGCGAAATTTGATAAAAAGTTAAGAAAACTTAACTCGACGAGTCTTCAATAAGAAGCGTGCAATATCTTATTTGTCTATAGTCGGCGTCAGATTATAACATTGTATGAGTCGAATATCTCATCTCTAAAACCCTCATCCTGTATTTACCACCGTCGAGCAAAAAGAAGGGAACATAAGCCCAAACTGAACCCACAAATCGGTTTACTTTGTTCTGTAATTTTAACGGATCCCGGCTCATTCCAGGGTGTACTGCCTGGTGGGCGACGGCGAGGCAGCTGAAGGCAGCATCTGGGAGTCGCTGCACTTCGCCAGCCACTACAAGCTAGACAACCTGGTGGTCATCTTCGACGTCAACCGGCTGGGCCAGTCCGAGCCCACCTCGCTGCAGCATCAGGTATGCAGGAGTGGACAATTTAAAAACTAGTCAATAAAGCTGTAAGAGGGTGGAAGTCAAGTGACATGTACCAATCCGCACTGGGCCCGAGTGGTGGATCATAGCTTACCCTCAGGTAGGAGGCCTGTGTGCCTGCTGTGGGAACATCATTCAGGCTGATGAATTATTATTTATGTACTATTGGCTAGCTAAGTTACCAAAAACCGGCCAAGTGGGAGTCGGACTCTCAAACGAAGGGTTCCGTAGGTACCATAAACCGAAAAAAAACACGATTCTTGTACGGAAGTTTAATTTTTAATTTAATTTAATTTTTATAATAGCGGGCATAGAAATAAACACTAAAAATGTCAACTGTCTCCCTATTACGGTTCTTAAGATACAACCCGCTGACAGACAGACGGATAGCGGAGGTTTAGTAATAGGGTCCCGTTGGTTTGGGTACGGAACCCTAAAAAAAGAAGGACTCGGACTCGGTACATTGGGTAGGCTCACGAAAACGCAAAATATTTCTTATCATTTTTGCACAATTGAGTAATGTTCCGGCTGTATTAGAAGAGTACATAGCGTTATTAAACGACCGTAGCAAACTTGTATAAGCTATTGGAATATATCATAAGTTGCAGGTCTCAATAACAAAGTCTTATCTCAACTTGTTTGACAAAAGCTATATTTCCTCATAAGTGCAAAAGCAGCATATTTTTGATTAATGCAACAGTAGTAATAAGTAGAGCACAGAGCTAGCGACCGAGTCGAGCCAGAGTACAGCGCGTGTACCTGCGCTACACGATTAGATAACATTGTATTAGCAACCATGCAATATGTATTTATACAATATGGTTACTAAATACACAGAATTTACTTATTCAGCACTAAATCGAGTATGATCCAATCGATCAATGATCATTCATATTTGTTCGTACGCGGAAACGTGACCTTGGATGATACAACAACAAAACATGATAATCATCACATCTTTTCGTCAGCATTCCTTGGTGAATATGGTCAATAATGACTGCGCGTTTTTCCTTTGTCATAGAATTCTTGCAAAAAGACAATGACAAAATCTTGTTTGAGTGCAGAAACTGTATGTGACTTGCACTTAGCAAATAGGTTAGTGTATGATGATCAGTGATCGGATAATCGGGCGCTTATAAATCTAAACTTTTTCCAGTGAAAGAATAATATGGACATTCCTTTCTGAATAATTAATTAAGTAATTCCGTTTTCCCGGGATTGAACATTTTTTTAAAAACAACTACAAAAAACAACTAAGTATAACAAATATAATGAAATTATAACAGCGGTTATTTTGATTTAGCATCTTTATTTTATTCAAAATAAATGGAAAACATAAAAACTTTAATTGTAATTTCATTAAAATCGGCTTCTTAAATTTTAAAAATTTACAATGAGTTCACAACGAGTTCTAAGTATATTTGGTATGCGGGCATTTTTAACAATCTCAGGAATTTCGACAAATTCCGGGATCCGGGATTCTGAAAAGCATGTCCGTATTATACTTTCGTGAGAATAGAAGTGAAGTTTAGGTATATTAGCGCCCGATTATCCGATCGCTGATGATGATACAGCAAACTGCAATGACTTTCATGAATAGAAAAGTATTTGTGATGATGTCAAGCATATCGAGTATTATTTAGTGCCTTGTAATTCTTAGGCGAACCATGTCTAAGCAGGAAGCATTGAGCAATCTCCTTTCCGTTTAACACGTAGACGTACTTTGTGCTGAACGATCATTCGCATGAAAATTCAGATAAAAAGTCTAGATCAAGTATTGTACTTTAATACGAACAGGTGCGATAGTGGTCAAACGAGTGCCTATGAACACCTAGCTTACCGATATTCTGAATAACTCTCAAAATATCACTTGGAACAGATACTATCCATTTTTTTGAGACGGTGAACCGTTTCAAACAATTCCTGTTGTTACTCATTTAGGGACAAAGAAAGCCTCTGCACTAACTAAATATTAAACAATGTATGAATTTATTATGCATTGTTACCAGTTGGTGCAAAATTGACTGTTTGTCGTACTCACGCGACCGCTGTCGGTCGATGTGGGCAGTAGCATTCATACAAGTGTATTTAAGACATAAAAGTTCCCTGTGTACCTTCGTCGGTCTATTGGCTGAACTTGATATCTTGGGTTCGATTCCCTGGCTTAAGGGTTTCTCCGTGCGGAATTCATCAGTAGTAGCCCGGAGTTGGAATGTGTGCCCCGTTTTAAAGCAAAAGGCTCGCCCCTTGTTACACAAGACATTGTAATTTAATGGTAATGAGCATGTCAGGAAGTTAGTACCTTCTAGGTAATTCATAGGCTAATCACGTCTGTGCTTTTGGGCAATCTCTTCTCCGTTTGGCAAGTAGTGCCGAACGATCATTGGCACGAAAATCTAGATTAAAAATTGTACTTTTAATAAACTTAACGTATTCTTTATGACTCTCAATGTATTAGGTACTTGAAACAGACACAAGCAAGACTTCTCTACAATAGAGTAGTAGTGGGAGAGTATAAATGTTAAATTGACTTTGTCTATCTGTTTGTTTGTTACTTCTTCACGCCTAACGACTGGAAGGATTAGGATGAAACTTTGCGAATGTAGAGACCAGTTCTTGTAAATTGTATTTAAATAGAATACTTTTTATCATAAGAGTATGTTCTCTTACTTGTTCCTCAATATACTAAAATATTCACGTCCCTCATCTGTTCTCCAGCTGGAAGTGTACGACGCGCGGCTGAAGGCCTTCGGCTTCCACTCGCTGGTGGTGGACGGACACGATGTGTCCGAGCTGGTGAAGGCCTTCGACGAGGCGCAGGGTGTGGCCGGCAAGCCCACCGCGCTCGTCGCCAAGACCTTCAAGGGCAAGGGCTTCCCCGGCATCGAGGACATGGAGAACTGGCACGGCAAGGCTTTGGGGGCGGACGGTGACAAGATTATTAAGGTATGTTTTTTTGAGTTCTTTTTTAATTATTATGTAATGGCGGAATTTCGGCTGAATATTATAGTCTTAGTCAGGTTTCAAGATCGAAGCATTGAAATATCACAAATGACATTGAATACGAATTTATTTTCTAGTCTTCTTGCGGACTACCTCGTAGATCCAGTGGTGTCTATATCGTAGCCAGATCATAGAATTGATCACTTCATGATGTGACCAACCATTTCATGAAATGTTTGTATTTCATGGCCATAAAAGCTGACAATAGCGTTTAAATGTCAACATTTGATGATATATCAATCCACGTTTGGCCATATCGTGAACTTCAAACCTAACTTGACGGCGGCCTATTTCTGTCTACAGGTTTTAAAGGAACCTAACATGCATGGTATGACGGGAGTTCGTTCTCTGCGCTCACCATGCTCACGTATCCGTGTCGGGATGGGCTAATTTCCCTCAAACCTAACTTAAACTTACCTCGGCCACATTATTAAATAGCCAATTCTATCATATGGCCACGACATCCACATTTCAAACACTGCTGAGCATGGGGTTCTGGGTTCGATTCCCAAAACTTTACTGGGTTTACCCTTTAGGAACTTCTTGGCCCGTCTAGTTTAGCATCGATAGACGACAGGTGGTACTCCTACTCTTGCATGGATTTAATAAAAACGGCCGAATTTCAGACGCTAGTACACCATCCTAACCCTTCATTGAAATCCAGTTGTAGTAATATTCACACTTTTTTGAAGCACAATCTCTTTTTGAAAAACCATTTTTAATATAACTAATAAAATGTTCTGCACTGACTAAAATATAAAATAATGTATGAATTTATTATACATTGTTACCAGTTGGTGCTACAGTGAGTGTGTGTCGTACTCACGCGACCGCTGTCGGTCGATGTGGGCAGTAGCATTCAGACAAGTCGTTCTTCATAATCATTTAAGTTCTTCATTGTTCTAATAGTCTATATAGTAATCTAATAATGGTGCAAGCGCACTGCTGAGTCCTAAGTTGGACTCACCGGTCAGGCAGTGTTATTGGGTTTTTCAACCAGGAATTTGTCATAAGTAGCCTAAAGTCGGCATTTGGGCCATTGCTTCGTCCCGTATTTTGTGGGACTTACTCGTAAGAATAAGTCGTGCTACACACTTCCTCCGGACGACAATTTCGATTCAGCAGTTTTGTTGAACAAGCGTGCTCCAGCGTTGACCACATTATCGCTTTCTATCAAGTGAAGTTGTGGACAAACGCGAGTCTATTAATAATAAAATAGCTAACCCGTAAAGTTGAAATGTGTAGCACGCCTAACTGGCCATGCCTAAATGTGTTCTATGAACGTACCACAGCACTACCTTATGAAATGTGCCATATTATCCAATCCATGAACCGTACCGTGTTTCTTTCGACATTTCTGAGTGATGGAATCGGACAGTTTCAGGGAAATGTGAATATGAGTGAATAAGTCTGACTGAGCCCTCAAAAGTCCTGGCTAGTCACTATTATATGCCTTAAACTTCTTGCCTGGGTTGCGGAATTGTTTAAGAGTTGTCGCGGCCCTGGGGAGCTTGTCATTCATTCTTAGTGGTTAGGATACGGACTAGAATACGGCCGCAACTAAGCCCGAAACTACGGACTTCGGGTTTCGAGAGTAGGCCCCTGGAACGTAAGAGTGACACTCCCTGCCGCTCCGCCCAGCGCGGGAGGAGACCCATCCACAAAACAAAGTCCTAAAGCTTATGTTTCCCGTTGCTCAGCACCTGCAGTCACAGATCAAGAACAACACGATCACGCTGAAGGCCAAGCCGCCCATCAGCGAGGCGCCCAAGGTGCACATCGGCGACATCACGCTGTCGTCTCCGCCCGCGTACAAGGCGGGCGAGCTGGTGGCCACGAGGTTGGCGTACGGGACTGGCCTCAAGAAGATCGCTGACACTAACATGCGGTGAGTTCTTATTTAGGATTCCGTACCTCCGAAAGGTCTGCGTGGGTTCTGTCCTTCAGCGGGCTGTATCTCGTGGACAGTTTAAATTATCATAGAGTACCCATTAATTCAAAATCTATTTCCGGTATAACAACCAATAATAAAAAATAAGGGTAAAAAAACGTTACTTCTTTAACGTTATTTTCGTTTTCGCTCCGTGGTAAAAACGGAAATACATGAGAGCATCAAACTTCGTTTGTGTATTGTGGTAATACTAAAATATAATAATAATTGACCGGTTTAAACAACAACTGTGCCGCTAGGTAGGGTGAACTTATCTTGTCACCGACCGTACCGTCAAGGAACTAAAATATTAAACATTTTTAGGTTCACCTTTGCTTGCACTTTATTGTTTCTCCGTCTACGTCTTGTTAATATTTCGAAAATATGAAATGCGATATAGGAAAGGACTTTGTATGTCTACAACTGTAACTAGTATTCGCTTAGCATGAGCGCTTCGATATATGGGAATACTATAGTCTTATAACGATCATGATTGTGTCAGCCGTAAAATGATCATACCCATCCTTGATAACATTCTTCCTGCTATCCTTTATATCCTCAACTCCTCTGTTTCCAGTAGTGTCTTCCCGCAAGCCTGGAAAGATGCCCAGGTTATTCCTCTACCTAAAAAATCTCATCCTGCATCTTTCTCTGACTATCGTCCCATTTCTATTCTCCCATTCCTATCCAAAGTCCTTGAAAAACTTGTCCACCAACAACTCAGCACATTCCTTTCCAAGCACAAACTGCTGAATCCCTTCCAATCTGGTTTCCGACCTGGACACAGCACTACCTCAGCACTCGTGCATATTACGGATGATATCAGGTCTGGCATGGAAATGTGGAAGTTAAGGGTTCTGGCACTTCTTGACTTTAGCAATGCTTTTAATTCGGTTGACTTCGACATTTTGCTCGGCATTCTATACTCTTTTAACATATCTCCTTCAGTACTTGACTGGTTTCATAGTTACCTGTTTGGCCGCCGACAGCGTATTTGCATTGAGGAATCTTTCTCTTCTTGGTGTGATGCCTCTGCTGGTGTGCCGCAGGGTGGCGTGTTATCTCCTCTACTTTTCGCACTTTTTATTAATTCCATCTCTCAACGACTTTCTTCTTTCTACCACTTGTATGCTGATGATCTTCAAATTTACACTCAAGCCCCTCTCGGGGAGTTATCTGATGCTATTGAAACGATAAATAGGGACCTCGCTCGAATAGGTGACTGGAGCACTGAGTTTGGGCTGAAGATCAATCCAACTAAAACGCAAGTCATTGTTGTCGGTAGTTCCCGGACGGTCTCTAAGATTGACTGGTCGAAACTGCCCCAGGTTTCTTTTAATAACACCACCATTCCTGTAAGTCACGTTGTAAAAAACCTGGGGATTTATATCGACAGCACTCTTTCTTGGACTAAGCAACTGCAGGAAGTAAGTCGTAAACTATTTGCTTCAGCGGGCTCCCTGAGGCGTCTTCGCAATTTTCTTCCCATCACCACTAAAATTGCGATAGCACAATCTCTTCTTCTCCCTATCCTGGACTATGCTGATGCCAGCTATCTTGATCTCACCCAAGACCAATTGGACAAGCTTGAGCGACTTCAAAATCTCTGTATCAGGTTTATATTTGGCTTGCGCAAGTATGACCACGTATCTGAATTTCGTACTAAGCTCAAATGGCTTCCTATTCGCCTTCGTCGGAATGCCCACATACTTTCTCTACTTTATAATGTACTCTTTAATCCTTCTACTCCTTTCTATCTTAAAGAACGCTTTCAGTTCCTCTGTGACACACATTCTAGGTCTTTGAGATCATCGGAGAATCTAAAACTAAGTATTCGTATGCATTCCACTTCCTTCTTTGACAAATCTTTCAGTATACAAGCGGCTCGTTTGTGGAATGCATTACCCTTAGAAGTGAGGCGTGCCCAAACGCTACAAGAGTTTAAAAGAACGGTGAAGGAGCATTACCTTTCACTTTAATTTTTCCGCTCCTGTCTCAATTATATATTTGATATTTATTAGTATACAAATTGGTATTGTATTTATGTATTTTATATTATTATATCTAATTAGTATTGTTTAAAACGTTTGTACACTGACAGCCCTAAATCTATCTCCCTTCGTTCAATCCATCCAAAGGTTGTCTGGAAGAGATTGCCTTGTGCGATAAGACCGCCCATTGTGCACTTATTTTATGTATGATTGTCCTGTTCTTATTATGAGGTGTACAATAAAGTATATAATAAATAATAAATAAATAAATAATGATTCCGCTCTAAGAGAGAGACGGAGCTATACATAGCGAATAGCACTATCCCGTTTACATCATCGGAATTGGATGGCATTTAGCACGTCATAGTAGGACTGCTGACCATTAATATAACTTGGCGCAGTATTGAAGTCTACGAAAGTTCTCAAAAAAGTTAGCTTATTTAACATATTTTTATCTAACTTACAAAACTAACAATGACATCAAATACAAAAGTAACAAGCTTAAAATATTCAAATCCAAGCTGTCCAAGCTATCAATCTAGCACTAACAAGTTCTCAAAAATAGTTTAACTAATCAAACTTTAATGTAACAACTAAAAGTACGAGCTAACCGTAAACGAACATACCTGTTGTCAAGCACCCGCCTCGTAACTAAATGATGTGCAGTAAGTAGTAGTACGGTATCTGCGGCGCTACAGTCACGGTGTCGTACTCGCGCGACCTGTCGGACGGCGTGGGCAGTAGCATTCAGACAAAAAATACTAATACTACTAATATAGCAAAAAAAACTTCAATAAATAACGTTTGAATAAAATCCACTAAGTAAATCTTTTTCCATAAAATAATATTATCATATTCTATGAGGGTAGATAATAATGAACTAGGATAAAATCAGGTATTTTAAAAGCTGGGGAGAGATGGACTTCAATCCTTGTTTTATGCAATATATGCTACTTTTCTTTACAATGTTCTTTAATTTAGTAAGTTATATGATTAGTTAGTTGCGTATTAAAACAACGTGTTCTGTGGTCCGCAGAGTGATCGCGTTGGACGGCGACACCAAGAACTCCACGTTCAGCGACAAGCTGCGCACCGCCTACCCCGACAGGTACGTACATCTGCCTCCTCACCATACCTTCATACATTCTGTAGTTCTGATCGAAATACTCGAACAGTATCTTTCAATTTCCATTTTATTGTCGTGTGCACTCGAAAAAATTGTATAAATGTTGAGCATTAGTTCCTGAGTTCAGTCCCAGGTCAGGCTGACTGTGTGTCTATACCTTTTGCATAGAACTTATTCTGTGGTGGAAGACGGTGTGGAGAATTGTTTGGCTCTGATTTATGATCAGAGATCGGAATAGGTAGAATATATTTGTCTAATATTTACATAACAAGATTCTTCAATATAATAATTTTGTTTAAATGTATTCAAAGTGCAATAAGTAATTTACAATTTCTTAAATCCCGGGATACAATCGTCATGTTTATGATTGCGGATTTTAGAGGAGGTATTATTAACTCTGTTACTTCCACGAACATTATAGGTAAATATAGTCTACCTATTCCGATCTCTGTTTATGATTCTGCTACACCTTTAAGGAGTACTGGTTACATTTTATAAGCGATGCTTCAAGCAATCGTGATAGTTCGCCAGCGCCCGCGTCCCGGTCGTAGTGGCGAGCAGTGTCAGAGGTATAGAGTACATGTCATAACATCGTCAGATACATCGAGTGCTTCATAGCGGAGCAGAACCTGGTGGGCGTGGCGACGGGCGCGGCGTGTCGCGAGCGCGCGGTGGTGTTCGTGTCCACCTTCGCCGCCTTCTTCACCAGGACCTTCGACCAGGTGACAGATTATTGCCTGAAAATCGGACATGTTATTTTTTAAACCCAGGGCAAAGAGTATTCCACAACAAATGCCCGAGTAAAACTTTTATAGTTTTTCATTTAGGAATTCGCAAAAATACAAAAAAAAAATATAACTTTGAATGCTTACATATTGTAGCACCAGCGGACTCACGCTAGTGCTACTACTTGATATTATTATAAAATGAAACTATGTTTTAAGGTTTAAACTTCATAATATATTTGGCATCTGCCTCCAATGAACGTTGGTACCGGAGTGCCAAAAGAATACAAAACATATTTTTATATTCCTATTTCAAATTCTCTTTTAGTTTTCGCCAGACGCTTCCAAAGGGCTACCTTGTCTGCCAGAGACCTGGAGCCAAGGATATCCTCCTCACAATATGAATCAAAAATTTATTCATCAGTTTGAAAGGCCAAATACTAAGCTAAATTACAAGCGTCTTCTGGATGTCCTACGACCTACCAGTGATGAATAAATCGCGATAAACTGATTTTGGTTTTTATTTTTTTCTGGCTCTGCTTTTTGATTTGGGTCAGCAGGTGGTTTGAATCAGCTCAAATCAGTTGGTTTCTTATATGCACTAATAACAATAAAAAAAACCGGCTTAAAAATCCCGGGATCCCGGGTTTTTTCACCTGCTTTTATTACAAGTTATTCAAAAGTCTCGCTTTCGTTGGTAAGGATAGATGTGTACTCGTTTTGGTCATATTGAGTATCTTGTCGAGGGTCGTTGTCTTCATTGTTGTCGTCGTCGTCGTCGTCGTCGTCGTCGTCGACGTCATCGTCGTCGTCATCGTCATCGTCATCGTCGTCGTCTTTTTCTGGAGGGTCGTATGGCTTTAATAAATGTAATACTTCCGTCGTAAAAGGTATCCGTTTTCTATTTCTTTTGGGGCCAGTGAAGTCCAGTATAAGAAACTATGGGGTCAGATGAATCCATCGCCCTGTGAAATAAGTCCATCATAGTATTTTTGCGGCTATCTTTCTGGCTGTGATGCTCTCGGTCGTACCTATAAAATTTATTTCTGGACTCGCCAGCCTGTTCTGAGAGCAGTCCTAAAAACAAAAAAACAAACAAACAAAAAACAAAAAAAAAAAAATGATGACAATGGACATCTCAAAAATTTTCTTGCCGTGTACGAGGATTTTGGGCCATGGGAAGCCAATTATATCCCGCAACATATTTGAATTCTGGGTTTTTAAAATTCACCAAATTTTCATCAACCAGACTGATGATAATGACAACTGGAACGACTGACACGACGTTTCAGTTCGAATGTTTCAGTCGTTCCAGTTATCATTATCATGAACGATTGAAACGTTTTAAACAAAAAATCCTAGTCGTTTTTCTCCTTTTGGCCACGGATTAGGGTTTTTTTTTTTTGTTATTAGCGCATATAAGTAACCAAATGATTTGTGGTGATTGCAAATACCCAAATCAAAAAACAGAGACAGAAAATAATTAAAACCAAAATCAGTTTATCGCGATTTAGTCATCACTGGTAGGTCGTAGGACATCCAGAAACCGCTTGTAATTTAGCTTAACATTAGGCCTTTGAAACTGATGAAGAAATCTTTGTTTCATATGTAAGCATTCAAAGATATATACACTTCTCATCAAAAAAATCGAAACACTTTCGTTTTTATTGTTTTTGTCCTAATTTTTTACAAAAGAGAATTAATTCCATGAAAAAAAAAACATTATTGTGTAGCTGGCAGTTTGGTCATTACAGTAAGAAGAAAAAAATCAAAATTCGAAATTAGAATTTCATTTGTTTATCCTATAAATGAAATTAATCACTGTTTTGAGACAAATGTGTATTTAGGGTTGGAGTACGTTTCTCGTTTAAAAACTAAAATTAGCGCTTGTCTTTAAACTTTTTGTTTCTTATTTCATTTACTGTGACTTTGGGACGTCTGAAAAAACTTTTTTTTCTAAAACATATGGATACTTCGCCCGCAGAAGCCGCCCAAGTGGTGGCATTGCTGGATTCTGGACTTAGTCAGCGTGTTGTGGCTGCAAGATTGCATCTAAGCTTATCATCTGTTCATAGAGTCTACAAACGCTATCGGGAGACTGGTTCGTTCACGCGCCGTTCAGGATCTGGCAGGAATCGGGTCACTTCTGAGCGAGATGATCGATTTATTGTAACAACCTCTTTACGAAATCGACGCCTTAACGCTTTTCAACTGCAGCAGCAGCTTCGCGTTGTACGAAGAGTAGCTGTAAGTGACTCTACAATAAGAAGAAGGTTGAAGGAACGCGGATTGGCACCGCATAAGCCAGCGAATGGGCCGAAATTAACTGCAGACCATCGAAGAGCGCGCCTTAACTTTGCACGCGAGCACCTAACTTGGTCATACCTTCAGTGGAGCAAAGTACTGTTTTCTGATGAGTGTAAAATTATGCTGTATGGTAACGACGGAAGGAACAAGGTCTACAGAAGAGATGGAGAACGCTTTGCACAATGCTGCATTGAAGAAAAGGTCAGCTATGGTGGCGGTTCGTGGACGGTTTGGGGAGGAATCAGCGCCGACGGTAAGACAGAACTTGCCTTTGTATCTGGGCCACGGCTGCCTGCACTAAACTCTCATCGGTACATCGAACAGTGTCTTGAACCTCATGTGATGCCCTATGCACATTTTATTGGCAACGACTTCATATTCATGCACGACAATGCTAGAGCTCACACCGCGGGCGTCGTACGAGATTATCTTACCGAAGTCGGTATCTCCATTATGGTATGGCCAGCAAGAAGCCCGGACATGAATCCCATTGAACATCTATGGGATGAATTAAAGAGACGAATTCGAGCAAGAGATCCAGCCCCAGAAACACTTAGCCAGCTGCAAAATGCAATCCAAGAGGAATGGGATAATATACCACAACATGTGATCGTGACTCTCATCCGATCGATGAAGAACCGTATGGAAGCAGTAATAAGAGCTCGCGGAGGGAATACAAGTTATTAAATAAACGTTTCTTACATTTTTTTTCATTTACGCGTGTTGTTTTACCCATTTCCTTCATATTCCATACAGGGTAAAAATTACTCATTATACAAAATACGAAACCTATGAAGACTTAATTTGAATTTAGAACATTAACATTAGGATTTAAAAACCTCATACTACTCACTATTAAATGACATTTTACATTTATTCCTAAATATACACATTTTTCTGATAATCCTTATCAAATCATAAACTGCGAGGTGTTTCGATTTTTTTGATGAGAAGTGTATTTTTATTGTATTTTAGCGAATTCCGGGATCAAAAATTTCAAATAGCTCTAAATGAAAAACTATAAAGTTATCCACGCGGGAGTTTTACTCGGGCATTTGTTGTGGAATACTCTATGCCCTGGGTTTAAAAAAAATAACATGTCCGATTTTCAGGCAAAAAAACACACTGTGCAGCGCCCAGACATGGAAATACTCATATTTCTTTAAAGCGTTCGCAAAAAAAAAACATCTCTAATTTTCCCTACAGTTTGATATTGAGTGAAGCTGAGATGATATTGAATTCAACATTTCAGATAGGTCTTCAGATAGGGGTTTAACAGTTTTCAATGAATAAAAGCAAATCTAGTAAGAAGTATCGCGATGCACACTGGCAAGCAAATATCAACCTTAGCTTAGTTAATCTATGAAAATACTAAATCTTGCCACCCGCGCCAATGTCGGGAAATATTTCAAGGGAACACTCCCAGGCTAAGATTACATCCTGGAATAAAGTCTAGAATAGCCTATTTGTTATTCTAGACTATATGATCAAACGAACTTAAGTTCGTTAAATATTATATGAATAAGAAACGTCGTACGTTTCATTCTTCAGATACAAGGTAGATGTTCAGAGATGAAAACTGTGAAATAAAATAAACAGATTTACGAAAGCGTTTTATTAAAGATTCAGCAGATAATAACAAAAAAATCTTACAAACTTATTTTGATATGTAGGTATGTATTGTAGCACCAGCGGACTCTCGCTAGTGCTACTCATGATATTATTATCAAATAAAACTATATTTGAGATTTGAACTTTCAAATATATTAGGCGTCTGCCTTCAAAGAACGTTGGTACCGGAGTCACAAAAGAAAACAAAACATATTTTTCATTCCTATTTCAAATTCTTATAGTTTTCGCCAGACGCTTCCAAAGGGCTATCTTGTCTGCCAGAGACCAAGAGCCAAGCATATCCTCTTCACAGTATTTATTATTTATTTAACAGTTTATGTACACACATTTAACAAATAGATAAGAAGAAGGGAACAGAAAAATAGTACAAAGGTGCTCCTTATTCCTAAAGTCAACAAAATTCTGTTGTTACTTTTTGGCTTATGTTTAACTGATCACCTGATTTAGTAAAAGATCACAGGCAAAAATAGTAAATGATCACCAGAATATAAAACCGCATTTTAATTTAAAACTATAACCAAAGTTTGTACATCTTGCTATCCTATTAAAGCAAATGACTCCAAACAAATCATAGTTGACCCAAAAATAGTAAATGATCACCAAAATTAAAACCGCAGTTTAATATGAAATTATAACCAAATCTACTAAAAACAATCTCTTTTTTTCTATTAATGCAAGTCGTTTCTGGCACTCGCCGGCCACTGCCGCGGCACCGCTCGCTTCGCTCGCTCGGCTCGTGCGTAGGAGGTCACAGTTTTAACCTAACCTAACCTACAAATTTTGTTTAAAGAAGTAATTAACCTAATCTAAATAGTTGAGTTCCGGGTAACCTATGCTCGCAAAAATTTGGTGATCATTTACTATATTTGGTCCCCAAATACAATTTGAACTACAGTCGTGTATAAAACAGCTAGAACTATTATTTTTTTAGGCTTAATTTTTTTGGTGTTAAGTATATATTTTTGGTAAAAGAGCTTAAGGGTATCGAAGTATTTTCTGGTGGTCATAATATTTATTCGCCACCGCGCGCCGCACCTGCTTCACCCACCTGCTCATGGACTGCGCGCTCGCTGCTCTGTGCGGACGCTTGTAATTTAATACAAGACTGCTCGTC
>NDFZ01005187.1:11948-26162 GCA_002192655.3 Mamestra configurata
CTACACCCTTGATTGTCCTATGGAGCAGGACCAGCATGTTTCCAAGCATTCTTATCCTGAATGTAATCTTCTAATTTGTAATATGCTTGTTTACAAAGTGTACTTTTAACATAAGTTTTAAATTTTCCTTCATTTAGTTCTAATATGTCAGAAGGTATCTTATTGTAACATTTAACTCAATACCCCATGAAAGAAGTGTGGACTTTAGCTAATCTAAAAAATGGTTGATCTAATTTGTCTTTAATTCTAGTATTAAAATTATGTCTATCACTAATTTTACTAAAAAGATGTCGATTTTTCCGCACATACATAATATTTTCATAAATGAATACCAAAAGGACCTAAAATTGAGCCATGGGGGACGCATGGCTCAAAAATATCTGTATACAAAATATTAAAATTGTTCATTGTAAGGTCCCGAACACTTAACTTGCTAATTAAAGTGCTATTAAATTTATTTAAATTACCCGATGTTATTGGTCTGGGTTGTATCTTCACTTGTTGAATTGGTATGTTGGACTCTAAAGATCTGGTATCTTTTGAGTGGTCCGCTGTAATCAGAAGGGAGGTAATTTACAATGGCTTTTTCTAAGTAGTCGCAGTAATAAAAAACATTATCAATACATGTAGCAGTAGTTGTAGTTGTAAAGGGTAATAAATAATATAATAATAATAAATCTTTGTCAGCCAACGGCTTAATAGCCACAAGGCTCGACCAACACCTTAGGAAGCTCTCGTTAGGCAGCTGGATCAAGGGCTTGATTCAGAAAGCAGTACTTCTGGACACGGCTCGCATCGTTAGGAGGCTTGGATCCTGTTCCCGATACCGGTGGTCTACAATTTTTTATATATTTAAATGTTTTTTTTTTAAAGAAATATTTAAATAAAAATGATGTGTAAAAAATAAATAAACGTTATAAATCTTTATTCAAAATTTGGTTATAATATAGGTAGAACAATGATAGATGCCTGTACTATGAGGGTCCTGTATCACAGGCGGCAAGAGCTTAACAATGTATTTAACAATGTATATTTATATTAATTTAATTAAGGTTGGTTCTATGAACATATTAGACAAGTTGAACGATTTAAAGAGATTTAATAATCTACTGCTATCTGAATTATTTTGTAAGATATTAATATTATAGTCTCCACAGATAATTACTAGTTTATTACCAGTCGCAAGTTTTGCCAAAGCATCTTCAATCACTGACTCAAATATAGCGTAGTTAAGATAATTAGGGTAGGTCTGTAAATAATGTAATAGCTTGACGCCTATCGGTAGGATTGGTCCACACTTGCTTAAAGCCGGGAGGAATAGATGGAAGAAAGGGAGGCCTCTGCCCTGCGGTGGGTGGGACACAATTGGTTAAAAATAAAATAGTATTTTGACATAATACACAACTTGTATCATACAAAAATATGAGTATAGCATCCAATTCAATTTAATAGTATGTGCGGAACAAGTATTATTTTTATAGTAAAATTTTATATTACGCTAAGTAACTACTTATACATATTAATCAAGCCGACAAAGCGGTAAAATTATTGTAACCCCCTACACATAAAGCGTCGATGTTTTTTTTTATTGTCGGTCTATGGTGTGTGGTGTCGTTAGATAGGTCGTAATAATATTGATGGTGTGCGAAAATCATTTTTCCATCCAAGGATACGTTTGCAAAATATTAAACTTTAAAGTGCTAATTTTTGTTAAGAGTCAAGTGTCCCCCCTCTGCCAGCTAAGCGGGTTGTTTTTGGAGACGTTAAAAAAATAAAAGAAGTAGCATGTATAACAAATTTAAAAGAAAAACTATCACAGGTAACTAGGTACAAAAAGTAAATGAGTAATAGTCGACCAACTTATAAAATGGAACGGATAAGTAAAAACTTCGTAATAATTCCATAAAAAATGACCTAAAACTACATGCACTTGCAACTTTGTATTCTTACAGTGAAATTTGTACTGATTATTTGGTCATGGGACGAGTAACCACGGAACCCATCACTACGTGTGGCCCGACACGCACTAGGCCGGTTTATCGAAATTAATGCTATGTTACGTGATAGTTTACCTAGTTTTCTATCAGGGAACCAACTTTTGTAACCTGATCTGTATTTTACTTACAAATAAACAAAAACATTTAACTCAATATTAGTATGTGCAAAAATGCACAGGCAGGCACGCAAAGGGCATTTGAAGGTACGCGGCTGGGTTTTAATTCAGTAAGAGTCTGACCCTGGTTGCGGAATTTGTTCGAAAGAGTCACCGCGGCCCTGGAACGCAAAGGGCTTTAGAAGGAACACGGATGGGTTTTAGTCAGTAAGAGTCTGACACGCCCTTCCGCTCCACCCAGAGCGGAAGAAGTCATTTGATGATTTCCCATCCTTAAAAAAAAAAGGCAGGCAGGTCGATTGGTTGGTGTAATAAGTTTTGGACACCAATCGGTCAAATTTTTGTAAGTGATAATTTATTTATTTTATTTAATAGTAACTTAGTTTACTTTATCTAATAGTACTTATTTATCTCAAAAGAATAACGGTATAAAACCGGTTATCGCGAGGCTGCGACCCCAAAGTATGAACAGTACCCACGGCCGCGAGATGAAAATCAATGCAAATTAATACAAATTTATGTGAGAAATGATGACCGTTGTCTTCAAGACTTGACCATTTCACCTTTGACCGTTGACATAGACACATCTTCACAGTTTAGGTACGTTATATTTAATTTCAAAAGTGTGGGTGAAACAAAAGCTTTGAAAGAGAAGCATTATAGTGGTGTAGTTTATGTTTGTTACATGAGTAGTAATATTTAATAACATTAGAAAACGATGTGATAGTAAGGATAGTGATCATAGTGGAAAAATATCTACAGAAATTGTTTTTGTGATGATCTTTGTGAAATTGAACCTGTCAAAGTAGTCAAGTACTTTGTGCATTGAGAATAATTAATGTAAGTGAACGTGATAGAATTACCCATCATTCAGTTTACCAACACTTTAGCTACATATTTCAATACGCAAGCATTGTTTTATGAAATAATTTCCAACTAAAATCAATCATTCCTGTGACCAGGAATGGAGGGATATATTAGGGATTGTTTAGGGACTTTTATGTATTATTAAGTTAATAATCGTGTTGTATCATTAACTGCTAATTAAAACTGACAAAAACTGATGACTGGCTGACTATCTTTTAAGAATAAGACATTTAAAACTGATTACCTGACAATTATTGATTAATATAGATTTTCAATACTTATGATTATTATATGTTGCATGCCATACGGTAGAATGTACTGGATCCAATTGTTTTTCCCTTTACATCATCAAAAATATGTTTTGTTACCAACATTCTTTGCAAATAAATGATTTTTGATTCTGATTCTGAAAAAAATAATCTTATAGAAAAAAAAACTGTTTTATCGCAAATGTAACGCTTAATAACATAAGGTTAAAAGCTTAAATAACAGTTTCATGTTTTACAAACCTCGCATTCTAATTTGTAAAAAAAAATGCGGAAAAAAAATGGCGGCGCAGTGATCGTCACGGGGGGGCATTTTAAATGTTCCTAACACAGACGCAGCAGTCAGTGCGATGACGCGGCGGGGGCGGGCCTACCCCTCACTATCACTCAACTACACTCACACATGCAAAATCGCCCGGTCTCCTTTGACCTGCTCCACCTCCAGTACCGCGTCGATTTTCGAACAAAACTGGGTATTTACTCGCGCGGTGACGTGTCCGACTATACTGGACGCATGGCTACCAAAAACTAGAGTGGAACACAAGCGCAGTATGTACGTGGTACGCATAAAATTCGAAAATATACCTATGCGTGCACCTAGTTGATAGCTATAGATGTTTGTATCTCTTGTGCGGCCCACAAATGAGATGGTACACGGGGTGGAATGAATGCATGATTTCGGTTTATTTGACTTTCCTATCTATTCGGTGTAGGATTGCCTGAACTTTTTTGGCTGCGCGTGTTTTTTTGAACTATCGATTGAGTTATGTAATTCAAAACTTATAAAAAGGGTTGCTACTGCGTTTCTTGTTTGTATAGTTGTTTCGAAAATCATTTTAAGAACAATTGTCTTCTCAGAAATAAATAGCTAGTACATAGAAATAAGTTCCGAGCAGGGTTATGATTCTTCACAATTCCATGAACTATCTGACCGCATTTAACTATACCTAATGCAGATTTTTGTTAGTTGAATGCAACTTTGAATTTCAGGATCACACCGTCTTCACAATTGACTTTTTTTTTACAAAAAATGGATTTTAACAACTATGCCAAGGTTTTTTACTTTCATAGTTACGGTTATGCTTATGAAAAGTAATTTTTCATTCCTTTATTCATGATATTTTACATAAAAAAAAATATTTTTAATAATTCCTTAAAAAAAAAGCATTATTAATAGACGGTGCTTATTCTGTTTCAATACAATTTGACATTTACGCTAGGCCACTGTAGTGCTATTCCGTAACAATCTCACTTTATTCATTTCGGTGAAGGCAGATCAAAGCGAGCTGTCAATCACAAGCATCATTTTGAATGACAGCTCACTTCACTAAATCTCACCGTGAAAGCGGTGAGATTTATTCTAACGTCAATCGGCATCGGTAGTACGCTGTAGATACTTAATACTTAAATAAACGTCCAATCGTAGACCAAAGGTATAACTGTTAAGCAACGTTCACATCTCCGTCGCAATCTGTCAAAAAACCTAATTTTTTATACATTTTTGATCTTGTCATCTCTTTCTCTGGTTCTCTGATTATCACGTACCATCAAATGAAATAATGGTCCAATGCAACTTATTAAATATAAAAAAAAGTATTTTGCAATATGCTTTCTGGGTTACTTGTTTTTTTTTTAAATGTTTTTTAAATTTAGAATTTCAACATAAAAACTATCAGCAATAACTTTACCTTTTCGCTGACAGTAGGCAGGTTCTGTTAGGGCATGTATTAAACACCACCCAGCTCCCAAGACCAAGTCATGGATTTGCAATAAATTAGAAAACACTATCTCTTAATTAACACTCTATCTTAATACTAGTTGTCGCCCGCGGCTCCGCCGGCGTGATTGTCGAAAATTATCCCAAGGGAACATATTCCCGGGATAAAAAGTATCCTATGTGTTATTCCAGACTATAATCTACCACTGTGCCAAATTTCATCAAAATCCATACATTCATTAGTTTTTGCGTGAAAGAGTTACAAACATCCATCCATCCATTCATACTTACAAACTTTCGGGTTTATAATATTAGTAAGATTAATGCTTGAAGAAAAACTTTGTAGGTACCCCTTACTACGAAAATTACGCGGCCGGAGGAGTATGAAAGGCACAGTTAAAGTTTATATGGAGAAAGAGTGCAGAAAGCTAATAGGTGTTTATTTAATTTAATGATGGTAGAATTTCGACTACTGAGCGACCACCAGTATAATTTGACCAAATTACGTTTTCACTTTAGCAAACCTAAATCAAATCTGTTCCGTTATAAAAATCATTTAGACCCATACTAAAATGTATTAAAAGAGAGAGATGGAGCTATACAACATGCATACCACTATATTTTGTCCGCAAGCGGAATCATGATAACTTTGGCACGTCATAGTATGGCCCTGCTTCTACTATTTTAAACTGATTCCAAATTCGAATGGGTTTGAACACTCGTGCGCATTTATTATTGTTCGACCGGGACCGCTGTACTGCGGTACCGCATCTAAAGGTACAATTCCGTGCATCGCGACCGATCGCATGCGACTGTCGCGTGCGGCTGATGCGACTATAAAGAGTATCAAATATTGTAAACTGATATCGTAAGATCTGTCCGACTGCCAGGGTTGCGGAATTAGTTCGAAAGAGTCACCGCGGCCCTGGAACGCAGATTAGATTTACGCCCTATGATTTTGAAGGCGTTTGTTAATTAGCTTTTCAGTTTAAATAGTTCATGTCATGTCATTCTACATACCACGTTCTTACTGTATGCACGACATTCTTTATTAATACTTCTTTTATCTCTAATTGGACTTTAATTAGTCCCAGTGTATAGTCAAAATATACAGGGCTTTAGAAAGAACACGGATGGGTTTTAGTCAGTTACAGTCTGACACGCCCTTCCGCTCCACCCAGAGCGGAAAAAAACATTTGATGATTTCCCATCACTAAAAAAAAAAAACTGTTCGACAGTATCGTACTCATGTGAGCCCATGCTCTTTTCTGTCATTACCCCGCCTCACCGCTCGAAATACAGCCAGAACTATTTTTCTACCACCCTGCAAGCCTGGGCTTCTAAGCGCACAGCAAGCAACCATCTCAGTAACTTACTAAATAGTAACTACTGGTTACTATACAATGTGGAGACATCGATACGTCAATAAATGAAAACTCTGGCAATGCTGGTTCATAGGAATATTTTGAAACTATATATTATGAATCCTGTCACCGAAATTATAAATAAACTTTTCAATTGCATAAAACGTCAAAAAAACTCAAACTAGTCAATGATAGTGACTACTATTCTGATCAAATATTCCAAGCAGTCTGTTGCAGTTAGTGACATCAAATCTGTGATAAAAGACAACATATTCGTATGAACTAGTATTGCCAGTGTTTTATTTATTGTCGTATCGTCGTCTCCACCTTGTATATTCTAAGAATTTTCCTCCATTCGAATTAATATGAACATTATAGTTTATTTATTTATCGACGTTAATATCTATAGGTATGGTTTTTTCCGATGTCATGGCAACTGAGTCGATTGGACTGAGCCTTGGCTTAGGCCCAAATACCACGTTAGTTTAAAGGAGCTCAACTCCACTCCAAAGCGAAAAGAATCTTCGTTTAATTTCAATATAATTAACAAGCTATAATTACTGTTAATTTGATTCATATCTTGGAATAATATTTAGAGGAGCTCGTGGCTAAATAATAACAGCCGCACGGGTCGATCTTAAAGGTTAAGCAACGCTTGCCGAGGTTGGTCTGTGGATGTGTGACCATCTTAACATACCGAGACTCCTCGGTGCCTCGGAAAGCACGTTAAGTCGTTGGTTCCGGCTGTCACTTGTAGATCTTTGGCAGTCGTTACGGATAGTCAGAAACCAGATAATCTGACACCAGTCTTGCCAAAGAGTACCGTGTTACCCAGTTAATGGGTTGTGGAGGTCTGGTAGACAGCCGCTCCACGTAAAATACTGGTATTCAGCTGAATACGGTTTGACTGAAAGTCGACCCCAATATAGTTGGAAAAAGGCTAGGCAGATGATGATCTTGGAATAATATAACTTGGAAAATAAGCCTATGTGTTTGGTACTAATCTAAACTTAGAACTTAACGCAACTGGCAACACACAGTTCAAAAAAGACTCCGTTGATTTTAGCGCAAAGTTGGCAATATACTGTTGCGTAGACGATTTATTGCCGAAGAACGTGGGTAAATGAGACATGTGATATATGTATATGAGTAAAAATAGTAATAACGGTTTTATAACCATGGAGCAGAGAGACCATAGTTAACCAGATGGCTTAGCGCGAATTTTTCCGCTTTACGTTAGCTTATGTCAAATTGTATGAAAGAGTAAAGGTTTTCCGTTATATATATATCAATACAAATTGACGTTTACGCTAACATGATCGAGAACGTTAAAATCTCACACTAAGCCCTCAGCATCCCAATTGCATTACTCATAAAATCGTATATTCTTTCACAATCGATACGCATTCGAGATGCATTGCTGCATATGTTTAAAAATTCGCAGTTTTGCTTAATTCAGGTTGAAAAGACAAAATTAGGAAACATGCGACCGATTGCATTCATTTGTGATTTACGCAGGTTACCTATTTCATATAGTTATAGAAAAAGGACAAAAATAAATCTAGTACCAATTTTTGTTTATGTGATAATATTGGCTCCTGCGTATGTGTATGTCTTTTATCAGAGCTGTTTCATTATCCAGTAAGATTTATTAACAAACAGCTGCTGCTCTTTTGTTTTTTTTTTTAAAAATTCAAACTATGCAAAATCTTTAATAACAAATCTAATACGAAGTTACAAAACACGCTACACATGACAGCAAAACCCGTACGCGCACGTTTAAGTCCAAAATAACCAATAAAAAATCATGGTTAACGCAAACGGCGGCTTTTATTACGTACGCAACTGGATACCTAATAGCAATTTTTGGAGCAGTTCTCAATATATCACGTCGGTTGCAGAATGTCACGGGGTAGGCAGTGTAGGCACACACGCGCGCGAATCAACACCCACACTCGCGCGACGAATCATCGTCAAGCCTGAGGTAGGGTCGGAGAAAAAAAAATAGAATAAAAAAAATCTTTTTTGTTTGGTGGATGTGCAGCTAGGCACTTGTCGTCAATATTGAGTAGGTCTGTGCAAGGAATTGTTGTTTACTTAATGCAAGTTTTTTTTCTTATGTTTAGTTTATTTTTATTGGTCGAATAAGTGTGGAACTCGGATGCAATATGTGATTATTGATCCTACTGGGAGTTATATTGGCTTAAATTCTTTAGTACCCTAATAGATATAACGTTATCTAGCTTTTCAATGAAACGTAATTGATTCATTTTTCACAAAACTTAACACTCAATGAACATCAACAGAGAATCTACTTACGGTACAGAAAACAAAACACCAAAGAAATTCAATACCACGTGACAATAAAAAACATCTTTACCTTTTTTTTTGCCCGAACTTCTGCAAACTGTACCCCCCTTGTGGGCATTTTCCGAAGTGTGAGCGGGCCCAGTTATTAGTCCGCGCGCGCCCAGGATAGGTTTTCACAATTTTGAGCCGAGCCGTTTCACACAATGCCGCGCGTCATTTTCTATGATTAATAGTGGCGCGGTAGCCGACGGGTTATGCTGTTATCTGTGTGCGCCAAACTTGATGAACTGCGCATAGTTAGGTTTTATAAGGTGTAGGTTTCTTTGGGTTTCACACCTGTGCGTCTGCAGCTGTCTGTATTCGGTCGGCCATTTTTTTTACGTTTTTTTTTTTTTTTACTTGCACGTACAATTATGTATCACACAACACAAATAACATGAATCACTAAATACTTATCATGTTACATAAGCTGATTAACAATTATGATGATTATAAAAGCAACTATTGGCTGCCATTTGTAGCTGCAGTCATTACAGTTAGTCAGAAGCCAGAAAATCTGACACCAGTTTACCCAAGAAGTGCCGTGTTACCCAATTAATGGGTTGTGGAGGTCTGGTAGGCAGCCGCTCCACGTAAAACACTGGTATTCAGCTGAATCCGGTTTGACTGGGAGTCGACCCTAATATCGTTGGGAATAGGCTAGGCAGATGATGAACAGCAACTATTGGGCAAAAATTAAGATAGTGGGTATAAAAAAATTGATGCTGTGTGTTATCGTATCGCGTTAAAAACAGAAACTTTTGCCTTTTTTTAATAACCACAGTATAGGCATACATAACAATATCATAATTAAGTTCATAGCTACAACACCACTAATAATAATTTAATCATAATGAACAATAAAACCAACACAGAATTCGATAAACACGGCAAAATTGCACAAAAAGCTCATGTGAATACTAAAAAGGATGGTTAGGCCTAAAAACGCGGATTTCGGCCATCATTCCGCAGCCTCCCCCTGGCTGGGGAATGGGGGATGGGGGCCAACCTGCACTATCCCCCGGCGGCACTTGACGACCGCGACGCTAGAATATTAATGCTCGCACTTAATTGAATATTTTTGACTTATCGACTTTTATGTAGACCGTAGTGAGAAAACCGAATGCATGACGAACTGGTATCTTCTAAAAAACTCGGCATGAACTAGACTGAAATGTAATTTCAACTTATTTGAAATGTAGGTATATATAGTTGGATGACGACAATGGCCCTTAAACATCTTCATTATAAATAATTACGCAGTCATTATTTTGAGTCGTAAAATCGTGAAAGCATTAGGTTATGTCGGTAAACTTCCCATAAGGATGCACCTATGATCTGGTAAAGGCCGCGGGAATCCTTTGTTTGCGAAACGCACAGAACTGATCGATCTGGCGACACTTGCAGGAGGTCTATGCCCAGCAGTGGACGTGTTTGGGCTAAAATTACGATGATGAACTGCCTCCCAACGCTGAATCTGCAAATAGTCTAAATCAAATTCGTGTTTCATGTCTGTTTATGTGACCGCTTTGTTCTTTATATCACGCAAAGGAATTTGTTGCTTCTTGGATTGTCTTCTTCACCATCATTCAGGTATTTTTGACATTTTTTTTTAATAATAATAATAAATTCTTTATTTCGGACAACATAAGATCCAATGTGTTAGTAAAAATTTCCTTAAATTAATGTTAGTAAATATCTATTTTCATTTTACACATTCAAAACTTATTTAATTTGAGCCCGCTTCATGTGGACGACGCACGAGTGTGAGAAGCGGTACTTCACTCATTCATCACCCCCACATAACGTCTCACAATAGGAGAGTAGATGTTCTCCGCCACTGTCCTCAGGATACTGTTGTCACTGCCCCGTAGTCTTGTAATTAAAGACGCCATGTAAATGTTAATGTAAATGACAAAAATTAAAACAAATAATGGAACCCGGTTCAATCGTATATGTTGATATACCGTCGTATGTAAATAAAAAATAAAAACAGTAAAGAAAAGTCGATGTTTTAGCGGGGGCGAAGCAGGAGCGGTTCGCTAATAAATATTTTTATATCTTTATCTAATGTCACGGCAAGAGTAATGTCATAATAATTATATGTCACCAGAAAATTGCAAACGTTGTAAGATTGTGAAATATCGCGTGAAATTGTAAACTATTTTTTCTTAATAAGACACGGATATATCGGAAACTATTGAATTGGGATGGAATTTATTGTTTACAAAACGTTTTTTTTTCATAATATATTGAGAAATTATTTACTAATAAATATTTATTACAATGTTACGGAGTCCGCAATTTTCCGGTGACATATACAAGCGTTTTTACGTTGTTATTTACTTTACGCTATATAAGTAAGGTTAAACGAATTGATAGCTAGACTTTATACTGTTTCTCCTTAACACAGGCTATATTTTAGCCTATCTAGGAGAACAGTACTCCACCCATCTTTATTGTAAAAAGAACCTAAAAACATATATGTATATGCAACATTTGTAAACTTTGCAATCCCACTATGAAATAAACTTTATTATTATTATTATTATTATTATTATTTATAAGTCGGCACTTATCGATCAATTTGAATTACAGACTCACGGGCAACTCTAGCTAGCCGTAGCAATTATGTCTCAAATATTCAGTTAATTATATGCACCTGCTATTTTGTTGCAGTCAAAGTCTAAGTCAAAGAATTTATTTCAAATAAACCATTATCAGGTACTTTTGAATTGTCAAAGTCAGTCCGTCAAAAACATGAAGCTATTTGCACGTTCGAAAGCGTAGATCTCTATCGAGAAGAACGTGCTAGAAACTCCACGGACACTCTTTTAAATCATTTTATGTTAACAAAAATCCTGGTTACATTAACCTTGTTGCTTCTATAGCTGCAGACATTTATAGCCATAGAAAAGTTAAGCTAAAACATAAGCTTGATGAAAGCTACCAAATATTACCCAGCCAGTAGGCATTGCCAAAAATAATGTTACAAAACAAAACCCCGCAAATAACAACTATCTCGCCAAATAAATCAGAGCATTGCAAACTCATTTATATAACCAGACCTAACCATTATCTAATTCCCAAGTTACAACGCTATCGAACTATCTCAAACCCCCGAAAGCAAGCGACAATCGAACGAATCCAATAAATTGGACGGAACCCGAGTTTCCTCTGAAACCGGCGTCTAATTACTAACCTTCTAAATTAATTTCCGAATCGTAAATAACGTTTGGGAACATTCCTACAATGTTATCTTAACAAATTGACGTTGGAGCGAGAGAGACGAAAGTCGAATTTTACAATTTTGCGCGCCAGTGTTTAGCAGTGTTTATGAGGGGCGGGGAACGGGTTTGGGGGCTTATAGTGTCGAAAGGGGGAAAGGATAAGGAGAACTGACCGAAACCTCCAACACTTAGATATATTTGTACGATGTGCCCCCAAGATACATGTGTGTGGGTGCCTGACGATGTTTAGAAAGCTTTGTAAAATAAGGGTAACTTATTGTGCTTAGTTTGCTGTGATAGTGTAGGGGATGAGAATACTCGTAGATGTAGGTACGGGGTGAATATTTTAAATTAGAACTATGTTTAGAGGATAGTTTGGAATAAGCAACGGTTCAATTCGGTTGGCTAGTTATTTTTAGCTAGAAATTAGACGTTCTTTTATAAATCTATCTAATACCTATTTTTAGCTAGAAATTAGACGTTCTTATAGAAATCTATCTAATACCTTTAAACGAGCAATTCTTGTATATATGTTGGTATATATATTATCTAAATCTCGGAAACGGCTCCAACAATTTTCATGGAATTTAGTATGCAGGGGGTTTCGGGGGCGATAAATCGATCTAGCTAGGTTTCATTTTTAGAAAACGTTTACCAAAAAAAAGCTCGGTCATCCAGGTACTGGTTGTAAACTAAGCAAATGAATTAGGGTTCGTAAATACAAACAAATAAATTTATATGAATAAGTCTAATTTTTTAAAATTATTTAGCAGCTACTTTAAGTTTGTTGTACAAATTGTATTATTTGAGCACGTCTAACATGAAGTTACCTTAGTCTTGATTTAGTTCACAAATTCTGTTTCGAAGCGATTTCCAATAATGGGAAATTTATTTGAGTACTCCGCTCTGAAAAATATAAGACTATCAATGTTGGCTACGTTGCAATAGTTTTATATTTTGTCATTTCCCTGGTCATGGGACCAGGGAAATGACAAAATATAAAACTATTACCACTAAATAACCACCATGATGCAGCCGACACTGGCCTTTTATTAGTTATTAAACCTACAAATCATACAAGAAAATTTGCAGTCTACAAGTAATACATTTCATTAAACCAACCAGAATATAATTCCAACAAGAAGATTTTAATCCACTTAAAAAATGCAACAAGACTTTCAACTCCACCCATCCTTGATATTCCAAAAAGAATTCAGGCAAATCTTCCCAAAAATCCAATAAGTACCTTTCCAGAAAATGGTTGGAACCCGTTCCACTAGACACAGAGAGGAGAGAGGGCACAAAAGACATTCCTTTCCACAACAGCGGGGAAGCCGGGCACCAGTCCGATTTAATATTCTATTTTATGCCGGCGATAAGATTAAAGTATGTAATTTCTTGTGTCCGAATGTGAGAGGTGTTTTGTACGCACTACGTGTTCGTAGGGCTGTGCCGTTTTTAAAAAAAGTCAGTTTTTAAAACTTAATGAGTGAACAAAATGGCTTGTACATTGGTAGCTTCTGAGACGACAATTAAAAGAGAATTAGCTTCTAGTTAATAGTAATAATAAATCATTTATTTCTGATTCATCCTAAGATTACATCCATATGTGTTAGTAGAATTGCGAGCTTACAAACTAGAGTTAGTAATAATTAATTGATTTCAAATTAAAATATAACCAATAATGTAGATTTTAAAAGAAGTAGCTAATAATTTTGTCTTGGGTCTCATCTACCTCTGTACCAAAATTGAATTAGTGATTTAGGTGCGAAAGCGTAACAAACAAACAAATTCACTTTCGCAATAATAGTATTAGTTAGGATGCTCTATGCGGTAGTATCTCAAGTGAGGTTGACACATCCTGTTCACTCTGATCCCTTGAAACATAGTTGTTTGAGTTTTTTTTTTTCAGCGATTTTTCAGAGATCGGAATAGGTAGAGTATATTTACCTAAAATTCGAGGAAGTAAGTAACATAGAGTTGATGATACCTCCTCTAAAATCCATAGATCGTCCTAAAATAAAACCCTCTCTACCCTCACTGAGATGATGTCCAGTACTTACGTTGGACAATTATCTTTCGTAAACATTGTATAAGCGCTATTCAAAACAATCTTCTCAAAAAAAAAAAATACAAAACACGCAAAGGTCACAAACCATGCAGCCAGTACGTCACTTTGATTTTGACAGTTGAACATGAAGCAAAGGTAACAAACCAAATTCAGCCTACTATATTTTTATTAATAAAAAAAAAAACCGGCGACTCAAAAATGGCAACCCTTGCAGCTAGCTATAAGAAGTGCGTCCCA